>JAVJIF010026006.1:0-32782 GCA_038442645.1 Agave tequilana
GTCCTGTCCGCCTATTGGGTCTGTTGAGGTGGAGGATGTTGCTGAGTTGGCTTGTGACCTGTTGAATTGCTTTTGCATCTTTTTGAATTTCTGAAATTGGAGGAATTGTTGAAATTCACTATCGGAATCGTAGTCTGAATCATTTTGGAGCTGGATTGGAGCCTTGGAGCATGATTTTGGGGTTGAGGAAGAGTCAACTTGTTTAGAGACCTGTTGGATTTGATGTTGAATTTTCTTGCCAGTGCTAAGGAATTCATTGACTGTTGATTCTGAGCATAGAGTTTGGTTGAATTTGTCCCACCATTTGATTTTGAATTCCCGGAAGAGGCTCATTGGGAACTTATCAGCAATGGAGTAATGTTGGGAGATTCTGTAGCTCCAGCAGAATATCCATGGTACTTTGAATTCCTTGTAGAAGTGAAGGATTTTAACATAATGTAATCCTTTGGCTTTGAGTAGATAGAGGTTGAAGCCCTTGAGTACTGCCGGTGGTAGAATGTCTGTAGTTGGTCCGTATGAATGCCACCATTCATAGAACCATATGGGGAACTCTGCTTGGCAATTGGTATGAAAGGTAAAGAACCAATAGTGGTCGAATGGTCTGTATAGGAATGCCGATACCAGGCCATTCTGTAATCATGATAAGAGTATCCTTTTGGAATATAGTTGATGGTGAACTCCTTTGTTGTGGCGAGAGAAGCCCATTCTGTTGGTCGAATCACCTTTTTAATAATGCACTTAGAGTAAAAGATCTTCTCTGGATTGCTTTTATCCATGGTATGGTAGAGTTCGATTGAACCAGAGTCTATGAGGACAAGCTCATAGTACCGTTGAGTCTTGAGTGGGTCATCTGGAAGCCATTGACAACCAGAGGGTAGGATTTTGTTAATGAATGAATAGAGTGTTTTGTAGTCAGGAGTTTCTGTGAATGTGGTCAGGAGTAGATGTTCGGGATTTTTCTTGATAAAATAGGGGGAGGAATCGGATTGAGCTCGTGGAGTATTTTGAATTTTTGTAGGAGTTGGTATAGCAAAAGGAAGAGGAGGAAAGTTACCAAGAACTTGGAATCTGTTGGGACTTTGAATAGGAGATGTTGAGAGGGATGAGATTCTTATCTCATAGTCTTTTGAATTAACTGTCTTTGAATTGAAGGCTTTCCTTTATCGTCGTTCATTTTGAATCTGTGGTTAAGAATTCACGAGTCAAAAAATCAGGCAAGGAGTTATTTGAGCCTTTGAGATATTCTATATCGAAATCAAAAAAGGAAAGGATGGCTTGCTGATTGAGGCTAACCTGCACACAAAATACAAAATTTCAGATCTAATAATAAACTTGTGCAAGTGCTCAATTCTTCCGCTATAGCAAGTGGCTATGCGGGTCGTGATCCACAAGGAGGGTTGCGATGGAAGCGTTACAGTTCTTTATTGAAATCTTTTAA
Organism: Agave tequilana; assembly: GCA_038442645.1. NCBI lineage: Eukaryota > Viridiplantae > Streptophyta > Magnoliopsida > Asparagales > Asparagaceae > Agave > Agave tequilana. The sequence continues at coordinate 1,439 of JAVJIF010026006.1, forward strand.
GAAAATAAAACGAAGGTTCTTCTCTGTTTTAGTTATAAAAAGGGAAAAAGAATTATGTTATGTTAGAAGAAAATGGAAGATGAAGAAGGTGGAAAATTCAGAAAACAATAAAAGCGACTATGTACAAATGAAGTGGAGGAAAAGAGTGATTTTGAAGAGATGGTGATTTAATTTACAAAAATGAAAGAAAGAAATAAAAGAGTTACTTACCTTCTTTTCACCAAAAGCTTACCTTGAGTTTTTAGCTTCGATGTTACCTTGAATTGGAGGCAAGCAGCGCATTGCCCATAAGAGTCGAATGTTGGTCTCTCCACATTACATCATCAAGATACGCAAGCATGAAATGATATAGAGAGACTCATAATTCCATCGTCATGAGCTATCGGTGGCACTCGCAAAGGCAAGGCTCTTTCGATGCTTTAGACTCACTTGGAAGACAGTTGCACCAAAAAGAAAAGTAAAGTAGAAAGAAGAAGAAGACTAAAAGAAACTACATACAAAGAGAAAACATCGATTCGATCTCATAACAATCAAAGAAAAGAAATTCATCTTACACCGGTGTCACTCCAGCTCTAGCTTCATTCTTGTTCTTCGATGAAAGTCTGATCTCCTCTTATTTACATAAATGAAAATTACAATTACATGAAAGAAAACAAAAACCTAAACTAAGAAATGAAAAAACTAGTCTAAAATCCTAATCTGCATCGTCCTCCCTTTTGCTTTTGAGTGCAGGTATTTATAGGAGAAATGGAGAGGGTAGAGGAGTATGAAGATAAGTAAATCTGGCAATTTTTGAACTCCCCTTATCTTCAAACTTGATTTGAGGTGGATATTCAGTTCTGATCTGCAGTTTGTTGGCGTGTTGATTGCTGAATATCACATATCAAATGACAGAATTAGAAATAATGATCAACATAAGAGTTGTAGCTCTGTCAGTCTGCTTTCTGGATCATCTTGAATCATCAGAATTGAGATTCTGTAGCAAAAGTTATGATTCGAATACTAAAATGTATCCAGTCAGAATCTGAATCAAACTTGCTTCAACCAATCGATTCTGAGAGGATTCTTCTCAACCAGTTTTCAACCTCTTGATTTTGCCTGATTCATGAGTAAATTAATTAATGATTTAATTCAGAATTTGGTGGGCTTTGGGCTCATTTCTCTTCATCTCCTTAAAGAATGGGCCTGCAAATAAATTAAACAATTAATTAGGACAATGCAGGCTTTTATTCTATAATAAGTATGGAAATATGACACTTAAATATGCAACATTAGCGACCAATCACACCCCCATACCTATCTTTTGCTCGTCCTCGAGCAAAACAACTAAACTATACTAAGGATTATTAGACCACTTTCGCAGGTCGCGCGATTGCACTGAGCATGTGCAACAAGCCGTTAAACCTCTAGGTTTCCCCTAGAGGACGAGTTTTGTCTCGTGAGGGTTTTCAGCGGATTGCACCCACAAAATCCATAAAGAAAGAGAAATAAAGAGTTAGTATTTTTGAAAAGCATTTTGAAAGGAAAAAATATTTGAAATATAATTGTAAGATCTAAGCAATCTATAAGTTATAGGAAAACTAAATTTTTCATTCCTAAACTTAGTCTCTATTCAAAAATTTGTTATCAATTAGAGTAAGGAGTCAAATTGTACTTCTCATCTAGTCTATTACTTTACCCTAAGTCATATGCACTTGTGACTGTGAAAATTTTGACTAAGGGTCATTAACTCTAACTCTTATGCCTTATTATTTATATTTATATATATATTTTTGGTGATATTATTCCTTAGTTTAGGCTTTCTAATCTGCCATGTAACGAGCCTTTAATCGATGACTCTCAAACCAGACGGTCTTAGGGCACCAGGTGAGAAGACACCCCTAGGACTTAAGGACTCGAGCAAACAAGGCCACAAAACTAAGGATTTTATTATATGAACCACTTTTAGGCGTGAATACTTATGCTTTATTAGGCACAAATACCCAGCTTAATCAGTGGATTTTAATATATATTTTTTCTTAAACTTATCTAATCATCTTTCGCATAAATACTAAGGCTTGCTTAGGCCAAAGCACCTAGCTAATCAATAATTAGATTTGTTTATCTCTTCTTTTTTTTTTTTCAAAACTAATTATCTAATAAACTACTAAGGCTTGCTTAAGCCAAAGCACCTAGCTAATCAATAATTAGATTTGTTTATTTATTTATTTATTTTTATATATATTTTTTATAAGGCATAAGAATCTTTTTTTTTTTGAACCCTAAGTGTGTAAGTGTATGAAGTGTGCATATTTCATCAAGGTAAAGATCAAGACTAAATTACTTTGACAAATTTTCTTCCTAACCTAAAAATCAAACAAATAATCTTATTTTGACCAAGTGTAAGAAATCCTAATTTGGATTTTCCTATTCCTTAAAATTAACTTAATTTCTTACAAAAATAAGTCAAAATATTGTTTCTATTTTTCAAAAAGTTTTTAAAAGTAAAGAAAAATGTTAATTTTTTTTTTAAACAAAAAGAAAAGTTATGTTAGACCCTCCCCCACACCTATCTCATGCATTGTCCTCAATGTATGAATTAATGCATAGATGCATGAAAAAGAAGAAAGGGAAGGAAAACGGTTACCTTAAGGTGGTGGTTCGGTGGTGGTCTGATTGGTCCACGAAACGCGGCCTAATCAACTTTTCTTGGGTCTCGGAGGAACCCACCAGAAGTATCTTTAATATAACCCATTAAAAAGATGTATCCATAAAGGATCTTTATTAAATATTTAACCCCATCTAATTTCCATATTCCATAACTAATTTCGGAGTCACATTGTCAACCACCTCGTCCCAGAATGGAGTATGAATGATAGAACGGTTGACTGGGCTCAGGAAGGACAGGAACTAATACCGACTCAGGAAGGTGACTTAAGTCAAGTAAAGGTTCAGGAGTCAAAATTGGTTCAAGAAGCGGGTCCAAGTCAAGAAGTTGAAACTCAAGTCCACATGTATTTTCTAACAATGGGATGTGACCTAATTTGGGTGATTCCAGTTCAGGAATGATAGGTGAGGAATCAAAACTGACTCTAAAATATTACTCAACTTTGGTAACACAACAGGAGTCAATATTGATTCAGAAAGTTGAACTGGATCACAGATTTAGGAATCTAGGTCACATATCTCATTGAGTTCAATATCAAAAAATTGAGAACTTGCCAATTTGTCAATAGGATCTTCAAAAGTGTATAATTGTTCAAGTTCAATATGATCCTCAAAGATAGGTGATTCAATTTCATTATGAATTGGTACAGGATCCAATGTTGACTCCGGGAAAAGATTGAAGTCAGGTGAAGATACCGGAGTCATTATTGAATCAGGAAGAAGAATTGAATCACTAAGTTGGGGTTCAAGATTATATTCATTTTCAAGTTCTATTTCAGGAAAAGGAAAACTTGCTAAACTGTCAATATTTTTTCAAAATTTGGAGTTTGGGCAAGTTCAAATGGTTGTTCTGAAATGGAATCTTGATTTCCAAAACTACATGACTCTTCGGCTCTAACAGAATGGTTAGTGACATCAGAACTGGTCAAACGGTGAGAACGTAGAGATTCGACCATCATATCTATGTCACGATTTCGAGCATTTTGAGCATGAGTCATGGCTTCTAGCATCTTTTCATAGTTGATGGGTTCATTGTCTTGTTAAAAAGATGAAGAATTGTCTTGGAAGTGGTAGTGAAATTGTGAGTCCATCAGATTTGGGATTTGTGTTTGGACTCACGCATACTCATTTCCAAAATTGATGGTCTTCTATTTTGGACTGGTGGAACTGAGTATGACTCGGAAATATTGTGGACTAGGTGGAGAAGGAGGACAAGTTGGTTGATAATTATGCTCGGGGGAGGTGAATCCCCACTGACTCGGTGAAGAGTTGAAATTATTATGGACATTATAGTTATTAGATGGGGGACATGGGTTATATTGATTCGGATAAGACCAATCCGGCACACTAGGTTGGTTAAAGTCATGATATGCCGGGTTGGTAATATCCGAAAATGAACTCGGTGTGTAATATGGATTATTATTGAAGTTGAAAAAATTATTATTAAAGCCATATCACACAATAGAATACACACAAAAAAGAAAGAAAAGCAAACAAATAAACAAACAAGAAAGAAAAAATTCTAACCTAAGTTAGGGTAGACCTAGACCTAGACGACTCCTAACTGGTTAGACTTTCCACGGGAGGTTTAATGTAGACTTTAACCACAAGCTAATCAGCCAGGTCAGGGCAAGATTGGTGGGAGGTTTTCCGTCAAAGACGTTCCTTAATTAAATAACCACCAATCTTCGGGCTTTCGGCCCTTAATCCCTTTCCTAGACACTGATTTGGCAAGAGTCAAGTTCCAACACCTTTACCCCTTAGGATAATCTCCTAATTGAGTCCGAGATGTCCCTAGGGCCAACGTCTACTCATTTTAAGTTAGGCTTGGGTTAGTGAGTGCTTGGATTCTGATTTTTGGGCTAAGGAAGGGTGATTAAATCCCCACCTTATCTTGTTATTGGGTTGGTGCCCTTAAAATTAATTAGTGCAAGTGTACAAGATATGTAAGATTCACTCAAAGCGATATAAATCAACCAAGAAGTGAGTCCTATGCTAAATGCAATGCATACGTACCTTGCTCTAGCACTCTTCAACAGTAAAAATAAATGAATTGAAAAAAACGCGTGCCTAAAATGCAAACGTCTAATCAATTTTTAACTTTTGCAACAAACGTTTTACTGTTGATTATTTAGCAGGCTTATGTGATGGCATATAGGAAATAAAGAATTGCAGAGAACTAGAATTTGCAAAGCAAGCAGCCCTGCAAAAACCTGTTAGTAGTCAACTCGTCCTTGCCGCGGAACCGCGGCTTTTGCCGTGGAAACGCGGCAATTCAGAGGGCCCTTGGTCTCTGCTTTCTAGAGCAGAGGTCCAAGGCCACTTGTATGTCACTACAATATTAATTTCCTGCTTTGATTGCCCTATAACCTGCAACATAGAAGAAAATTCGTTTAGTTCTAAAAAATTTTCAAAAAAAATTCAGATTTCAATAAAAAACATGTTACCCTCCCCGGCAACGGCGCCATGTTTTGATTGAACTTTTTCCTGCACACGAATATAAAATATTAGATCTGAGAATTAAAGGTGTGCAAGTGCTCAATTCGAATCCGCTGTAGCAAGGCTATGCGGATCGTGATCCTCAGGGAGGGACTAGAGATGGAAGCGTTTGTAAGATTCTCTAAAGTTTTTATTTATTTTATTAGTTATGATGGTATTACAAGGAAGTGTGGTGAAAAAGAATTTGAGAGAGATAGAGATAGAAATCTAAACTAAAGAAAGAAAGAAAGAAAGAAACACATACCTCTTCAGTCTGCTTACCTTTTGAACCGTTGCGATGATTTACCTTTTCTTGGAAGGCGTACAAGCATGGCGTATAGGATCGTCCGCCTTCTTAATCTACACTATGAAATAAAAGACAACTATGAAGACCTGTTCATCGCCATAGGCCATCAAGGGCTCTTCTTCGGCTAGGTAGTCTCGAAGCAGTTGGTTCTCATGGTGGGCAAGACATTAGAGAGAAAATAGAAGAAAGCAAATACTGAGATACACAAGATTAAACAAGAACAAAAATAACAAAAATAATAAAAGAACAAAAACAAACCTCGATTCGATTATTAAACAGTGGTGGAAAAATAAAACTTACACCGACTGTCACCATCAGTACAAGTAGATCCCTTCCTCCATGAGAACATCATCTCCTCTCAGTTTTTACAAAAAGGAAAAAAAATAAAAATTACAATGGAGGAAAGAAAATCTAAACTACAAGAAGAAAACCTAAACCCTAGATTTGGCCCTCTGGCTCTGCCTCTGGACGCCCCTTCTATGTTGCTCTGCAGGGGTATTTATAGGAGATATAGGAAGTAGAGTCCCAGTACAATTCCTCAACGAAAACGCATCGCCAACCACCTCAGGATTGCCGCGGAAACGGGAAATTTGCCGCGGAAACGCGGCACTTTTGTAGCCAAATGCCACGCGCTTTCTCGCGTGGCATCCTCTGGTCCGTCCATCTGGGTTTATCCTTCTGGAAATTGTATCCTGACTCTTCATCTTGAGATTTGGATATAACTTGGGAAGCAAGTTACCTAGATCCCAAATCTTTTCCACGAATTTCCTTCTCTTCTTTTAGCTTTTATCCTCATCCTGCAAGTGTTTAGGGTTGAATAGAAGTCTATCCTTCCCTCTTCTTTAATATTTGCAACTTTGGCCCTTGTGTATTTGCACTTTTGACTTCTTGTAATTGCACTTTTGCACTGGGCTTGAATATGGGCTTTTGGGCTTCTTTTAGGCTTTATTTATTATTAAAATAAGAACTCAAGGCCTGCACACAAAAAATCACAAAATATAATAAATGTGCAGAATTATATGAATAAATATGAAAATGTGATGGTAAATATGATGATAAAAATGCACTTTTCACTACCAATCACTTGCCATATGGCAAAGATTTGTTTGGATGCAATGTTTGAACATCTTTTTCAAGGATGAACTTAGCAGACTGACAATCGATTCGAAGGATGAATTTTTTGTTTAAAAGATCGTCTTGAAATTTGGAAATGCATTGGACGATGGAAAGTATTTCTTTCTTAATAGTGGAATATGACTTTTGGGGGCCGAGCCAAACGCCATAATGAAATCTAACCAACTGTTCTTGTGATGCATGCGTGAGTTTGTTTTTAATATGCCTCCGTATCTTATATCGGATGCATCTGCTTCGACTATCATGAATGCATGAGGATGAGGAATGCATAGACATGGTAATGAATGAACCTTTTCTTTGATTTGTTTGACTATTTGAGTGTGCCTTTCCGACCATGCCGGTGGATTCTTCTGAAGTCTTTGGAATAGTGGTGCACAGGTTATTCTAATTTTTGAAATGAAGTCCGACACATAATTTAGGCATCCTAAGAACCTTTGTAATTGAGTCTTATCCTTAATTTCGTCAGGGAATTTGTTTGCAAATTCTATCGATCTATTGATCGGTGTTATAGTCCCTCTATGAATATTCTGTCCTAAGAATCTAATGGACGTTTGAAATAGCTTCATTTAGTTAGCGAGACTACTAACCCGTTTTTCTTTATAGTATGAAAAAAGATATTGAGGTGTTTGAAGTGTTGGTCTATGTTTTCCGAGTAAATCAGGACATCATCGATATATACTATGGTAAATGTTGTATAAGGATTGAATATATCGTTCATGATTCTTTGAAATTCTGAAGGGGCGTTTTTTAATCCAAAAAGGCGTTACGTTCCATTCATAGTGGCCAAAAGGTACAGTGAATGCTGTTTTTTATCGGTCTTGTTCAGCTATTTGAATTTGCCAGAATCCTGATTTCATATCGAATTTGGAAAATAGTTTAGCATTATATAGTCTTTTTAATAAATCTTTTTGTTTGAGATTGGATATCTAATCCATTATAATACCTTATTTAATGGTTTGTAATTGATTACTAATCTTGGAGTTCCTCTCTCCTTTTCTGCTTGGTTCATGACATAGAAGCCTGCACAGCTCCACGGGGACTTTGAAGGTCTTATTAATTTTTTGGCAAGGAGGGTTTGTAGTTCCTTCTTGCATATCTCTAGTAGGTCATGATTCATTTGAATAGGTCGAGCTTTGGTTGGGATATCTTTCTCTGAGAAATCCTTTTCGTAGGGAAGACTTACGATGTGTTTCTTTCTTTCCCAGAAAGCGTTAGGAATATCTGAACATATTTCCTTAGTATATAATTGTTGGAGTTGCTTGATACGTTGTTGAATATGTGTATCTTGTAATTGTTGATTTACTTTGTGATACAGGATATCATCTTGGAGGAATAGGATTTTGTTTTGTTTCGTTGAATTAGGTTTATACTTTGGTAAATTGAATTAGTTTGTAAAGTATTTAATTCTTTGTATTTTATAGGGGTATAAATTTGAATAAGATCTTTTCTCCCATGATTTGTGTACCTAAACCTGTGGAATCTACCCAAAAGGGATAAATCTGTGTTAGGAAGGGAATGCCTAGTATTACATCAGTATTTAGGTCGTCTACAATGATGAATTGGTGTTGAAAACACATCTTATCATTACATATTGATGTTTTAGTGAGTTTTCCTTTTACCTTTAAGGGTGAATCGTTGCTGTTACCAATTTTTCATTTGTTGATTCATAATATTTGGTTGGAAATATACCATCTCTGATTACGCTGTGGTCAGCTCCAGAGTCGATCATGGCAGTAAAATTGGATTTAAAGTTGTGAATAGTAAGGGTTATGTATACGAACCACTTTTGGTAAGGGAATCCTTTAATGGTTGAGATGAAGTTAAAATCGGAAGGCTCAGTTGTTGAAATGGTGATTTGATTTAATGGAAAAGGGGGATTTTCATCGAACGGATTTGATATTGTTGCAATCTCTTTTCCTTTGTTAAGTTGGGCTTGAATAAGGCATATTTGTGTCTCGCATGCCAAGTTTTGGTTTCCATTTGGGTTAGATTTTGTTTGATGTTTTTAATTTCTTCTTTTAATAATTTTTTTTACTCGTAGTTCATGAATGTTACTTGGTTGGTGATTTAATTTGTAGTTATGGGATAGGTTTCAAAGAGTTTTGAAATGCTAAAGGGTTGAATTAATGTATCTTTGTCTTCTTCTTCCTTCATAATTAGGGTTTTTAATCTTTCTAAATGTTCCTTTTGTTTTTCCGGGTCAGTATTTTGTTGTATCATATCAAATATTAATTCTTTAGTAGCCTTTTTAGAGTTTGTTGTTTCCTGTAATTTAGAGTATTCTTTTGATCATATTAATGTTTACATTTACACGTTTTGTCGCTAGAACTTGAGGAGTTATAGAACTCATCATCAGATATCTTATTAATTTGAGAATAAAGTTGTAATCTTTCTTTAAATTTTTCTTTTATGTTTGAATCTATGTCCGATATATCGTCTATTATCTCATTAATTTATTTTTTCTCTTTGATTTACATTTGCTGGCAATATGGCCAGGTTTGCCACACTTGTAGCAGGTGACCTTTTTAGGTTGGTAATAGTCTTCATTTGAGCGTTTATGGAGATACTTGGAATATTTGTTTTTTCGTGGTTAAACCTTTTGTAGGAGATGGATTTTTGTTGACATTTTCTCTGTAGAAGGAGCTCGTATTCCTGTGATGCCAAATGCTTCACAGAACGAACCATCTCTTTCCTTTTATTGCCGTATTTCGCTTGGAATTTTAACTCTTGACATGCTAATAAAGCTTCCTTCTTAACAAACACGAATAATTGTCCATAAGTAATCGTACTAAAATCGACGTTGTCATCTTCTATTCCCATGGCCTCTTAATACTATTAAAGACTCGTTGTGAAAATAAATTGGGTAAACCAGTGATGAATTTCTCTTTCCAAAAGGATTTTGTTGAGTCTGACCTCTTTAATACATGGGTTAGGAACATATCCTTGTACCACCTAAAATTTGAAAGTGTTGGACATCTTAAATTGGTAAGGAATATCTTTGAGGATCCTAACTCTTCCGCAAGATTTCCAACAAAGTGTGTTGCTATGGTAATTATTAGAAAACTAGTAGAATCATTTTTTCTAGTAATGTTCCCTTGGGCATCTTCTACTTCCATCTCATGGTTTAGAATGGCTTGCTTATCTTCTAGGGTTAATGAATTATCCCACCAGTATTTTAATTGCCCTGTAAATCTAGTAATTATATATACCGTGGCATTTGTTCTGTTAATCTATTGGTCTTGTATGCCGTTACGGCCATACCTATCTCTTGAAGAGTGTTTAATATTTCGTATTTACTTTTTCCATCAATATTCCATTCATATACCGAAGTACCGTCGTAACTCAATTTGAATATCACTCTTCTTCGTATTGAATGTCTGGAGGGGTCAGTCTAGGATAATAGTTTTTGTATTACCTTTACACCAGTAGTTCCTACTATCATTTTGTTTATATCTCCAATGATTTCCAACAAAGTGTGTTGCTATGGTAATTATTAGAAAACTAGTAGAATCATTTTTCTAGTAATGTTCCCTTGGGCATCTTCTACTTCCATCTCATGGTTTAGAATGGCTTGCTTATCTTCTAGGGTTAATGAATTGTCCCACCAGTATTTTAATTGCCCTGTAAATCCAGTAACTATATATACCGTGGCATTTTGTTCTGTTAATCTATTTGTCTTGTATGCCGTTACGGCCATACCTATCTCTTGAAGAGTATTTATATTTTGTATTCACTTTTTCCATCAATATTCCATTCATATACCGAAGTACCGTCGTAACTCGATTTGAATATCGCTCTTTCTTCATATTGAATGTCTGGAGGGGTCAGTCTAGGATAATAGTTTTTTGTATTACCTTTACGCCAGTAGTTCCTACTATCATTTTGTTTATATCTCCTATGATTTCCAACAAAGTGTGTTGCTATGGTAATTATTAGAAAACTAGTAGAATCATTTTTTCTAGTAATGTTCCCTTGGGCATCTTCTACTTCCATCTCATGGTTTAGAATGGCTTGCATATCTTCTAGGGTTAATGAATTGTCCCACCAGTATTTTAATTGCCCTGTAAATCCAGTAACTATATGTACCGTGGCATTTTGTTCTGTTAATCTATTTGTCTTGTATGCCGTTACGGTCATACCTATCTCTTGAAGAGTGTTAATATTTTGTATTCACTTTTTCCATCAATATTCCATTCATATACCGAAGTACCGTCGTAACTCGATTTGAATATCGCTCTTTCTTCATATTAATGTCTGGAGGGGTCTGTTTTCCATAGATTTGCAAAAGAGGAAAACTTACAAATAAAAAAGGTTTGAGGAGCTAAATTACAAGTATTCTTAAAAAGATTACAAGTAGATCTCCTCAGAGATTCTGGAGAAGTGTGCCGATAGGAGTCTGGTCAGCGCGCGACCACTTTGTCCCTTTGACGATGCGAGCGATGAGATTCCCTTCTCGCCTGGTTCCGGGAATCAGAGAATAGAGGGTTGGTAGAACCCTCTTGCTACTTCTCAAAAACGCCTTCAGTTAGGAATTCCTTCTCGCCTGGTTCCGGAGATTCCTTGAGAGGAAGGTGTTATTAGGGTATCAACACCCTGAATAGAGAAGTAATTCTCTAAAAGTCTCTGAATTCGAGAACGCACGGTGCGTTGTGAAGAAGCCTCTGCTTGTGGAGTCCTCTCTCTTCGCGTGCGTGGTCCGTCTGTAGAAGTCGTTTCAGAAGTCTCCGAAGTAGTCCCTCTCCTTGTACCCCTGGCGGGCTATTTATAGGGAGAGCAAGGGTATAATCGTCCCCTGAAGATATGGAAACAGATTGAACCGAATCTGTTTGAATTTGGAAAGTAGCCTTGCTGCGAGGCTAAGATCGGCTTCTGCGAAGCTAGAAATGGCAAGTCGGTTGATCTTCTTGATCTGTTTTGATCCTTTCCATATTGTTGGAGGATTTCCTCTGATCTTCTTACTCGTTTTAAGAGAGTCAAGAGATTGTGGCAATCAACTGCCATATTTGATTTCCGATTGGATTTGATCTGATTGGATCCGATCTCATCCGAAGATTTGATTGGTCAAAAGTTGACCATAGCAGACCAATAGCGGCGCTGCCCGCTTTGAGCTCACAGCGGAGCTGGAGGCAGTTTCTGGAGAAGTCCGAAAAGAGGCTTTTCGGCGGAGCTAGAACTCTTCTGCGGCGAAGCTGTAAGTTAGCTTTCTGGCGAGGTTTGAATGGCTTCAAGGCAGAGTTGGATGATTCTAACCTCTCAAGCGAGGCTATCCCTTTGGGCTCATGCGATGCTAAGTGCTAGCACCTTAGACCTGCTGAGGCCCGTTCAGAAATAATCTTGGTTCACTGTCTGCTTGCTGGATCAGTGGAGTCCAAGTTGCTTCCCTGTCCCTTGGAGATGGTGAAAAACTGGTCTTCAGCTCGTCTGTCACTTATCTTTTATAAATGTCAACAAGTTTAGACATTGTTCGGACCAATAAGAATCTTGTCTTTTTTAAGTGTCAACAAGACCCCCTTCAAAGTTTTCGAAAGTCTGCAATAGTTCAGACTTCGAAATACTTTGAACTGCTTTGATCGGTGGTGAACGTCGCCATAATGGTTGAGTTCAGCTTCGCTGTCAATCCTGCTTTGAGATAAGTTTGCCGAAGAATTGTGCAGATTCGCGACTCTGAGTAGCTTCGCGTGCGGGTAGCTCCGCATCTGGGCTTTCGGAAATACGTTCGCTCTGGAGCGTCTGTCGCTTTCCCCGAGGCCAACTGCCGTGGGCCGATTACGAGGAGGATTACTCCTTCTCTTACACTGATCGAGGGAGATATCCTCTGATCGTGCATTTCCAAGGGAGGATATTCCCTTTCTTCAAGGCGCAATAAATGCCTTAAATGCGCTCGTGCTTCCACGCTTGAGGTGGCAGCGCTCAGGCCATGAGGCCTATAAATAGGACACTTGAGGTCCTCTGAAGAGAAGTGAACTGCTCTTCTCCTCTTCTCTTGTTGAGAGAGATACTCAGATCTCTGAATTAGTGGGAATGCCCACTCTGGTTATTATCCGGCCAAGGACCGGTAAGTCTTGATCATTCAACGACTTCACCAACTTTAGGGAATTCTTCTCCCTTAATTAGCTTTGACAGCTATTTTAGGATTAGTTTCCCTTGTTCTTCATCTTGCAATTGGCTGATCTGTAGAGAAGGATATCATCATAGCTTTCCAGCGAAGCTATCATCTTGACTTGATCAGAGAAAGATCACTGCATGTTAAGTCCGCTACGCAGGCAGGACTTGGGACTTGATCTCTTCAAAGTTGAGCCAGTCTTGCCATATTGGTGAGGTTGAGACTGTGTCCCACGGGATCAGTCTGGCTTAGCCATATAGCGAGGCTAGGACTTGGCGTTTGCTGAGCTAGCCCATCGTCGCTTGTGCAAGCGAGGCTTATCCTCTACTTTAACTGAAATCGGATTGCTTCACCCCCAAAGAATCTGACTTAGTATCTTTGCAGCTCTTTCTGTGTTTAACTACTAATCTGTTCTGATTTGCATTGCAGTGAGCTATGTTCGGCAATCTTGTGACTTGATGAAAGAGACCGAAAAGTTGCCTTATGCTTCCCCAGTTGAAGCTTTACTTTTAAGCAGGAGGAACAACTTGGGGCAGCGGATGTATGTCCCAGAGGCTGTTGGCAATCGCTTATCCGAGATGACCCACTTTGAGGCGAGGCTGGTAGTCGCCTACAGGGGATGATCCACTTCGAGATAGTGGACGTCACCTGTGAGATCACTGACATCATTGTCGATTCCCATCATAGGTGATCTGGCCGGCTGGTGGCGAACAGTCTTTTGCCAATTTTTTTGAAAGGACATCCAGCTTTCTGGTAGCAAAATCTGCCATTAAGCGAAGGATTACGGCCTTGTGCAGGAGGAAGGCCTTCTGTGTCCAGTTGGTCTGGCTTGAAAGTAGATAAAACCACTTGTATGCCATTCGCGCAAATGATTTTGCTGAGCAACTGAATCTTGTTGTATGAAACACAACCTTGATGTAATATCAATGTAGCTTTCCTTTTAAATCAATGAGAGTTCATTTTCTGCTCATCTGATTTTGCTTTCATCGAACAGTTGGCCATAGCAGGGCTAAACTTTGTGAGGAGTTAAGGACAGGATCCTTTCTGAATGAGCTTCGCGCGAAACTGGCGTGTCCGCGAACTATGCCTTGGCGGGGCTAGGGCACCCCTTTTGGCGAGGCCCTTGATGGATTGTGCGAAGTCCGCCTTTTAATCCACAGCGAAGTTAACCCTTAGTGGGGCTGAATCAGCGCTTCTCGGGAAGGCGCTTTAGGCGACGTTTCGAATTAATTTGAAACGGCGGCATGTGCCCTTTTCGAGGCATCGTTTCGGGCGCTGATTGGCCTATAAAAGCCCGATCGGGCTGAGAAAGAGCAAATGTCTTTTCCTTGAAATTTTCAGAGTGCTTTGACTCTTCTTCTTCCTCTTTCCTCTTTATTCAGAAAGCTTAAGAACTACACAGCTCTTCAATGGCGCCCAAAAGACGAGCGGGGAAAGAAGTGGCAACTTCTGCAGCGGAGGGTCCTCTTCCTCCTTCGGTCATCGAGCGACCAGTCGCCGGTAAGGGACTTTCCCTTCTGATTAGAGACTGCGGTCTCTCTTTTTAAAGCCGATAGTTGCCTGGTCGAACATGATCTTTTTTTATTATTATTAGGGAATCCATTTCCCTGAATTTCCCTTATCTTCTTGGACGGGGAACTAAGAACTGAACAGTTCTTCTTCAAGCTTCCGTACGAAGCTATTACTTGGGCTGTCTTCGTCCTGTTAAGGAACAGGATACGAGTCTGTCCCTTCAATCATGGCCGTAAAGGATGATTTTTGACCATAATGCCCTTTTGATGACGTCAGCCCTTAGGGCTGTACCACCTTCTGCTTAAGCGAAGTTAATACTTGGACATTTTCTGCAAAATGCAGACTTGTCCGCGAGACTAAGCTTTGTTGAAGCTATCGCCTTGCTGGCTTTGCTCACTGGGTGAGGCTATGCCTTGATGAAATTATATCTTCGTGTTCTCTTGGCTGGTGAACTAATCATAGTTCTTTTTGCTCTTGCAGTGCACTATATTCCTGGTCCCTTGAACAATCTGTTTGGGATGACCAGAGGAGTGGATGGCAATATCAGCTTGCAATTTCAAGGGCAAGCTTCTCTGTTTAGTGAGCGGAGCTCTCTTGTTTGAGACACGCTTATTCATGGTGGTGATCAGCACACCACGGGGAGTATTCTGACTACGGCTCCTCTTGAAGATGTTGACGTCGGACTTATAGGAAGCCTGACTTCATGTTGGGGATGCCGCGCCAGACCCTGATCACCAACTACAGGCAGAGAAGGGCAATGGATCTTCCAGTTGGGTGATGAGAAGTTTTACCTTCCATCCAACAAACGACATTTTTCTTTGTCTTCCTTCCAGTGTGTGACGCAGGCTCGGAAGATGGCATGGGATGTGAGCCGAAATACCGACTCTATCCACGTAGGGAGATTGACGTTTCAGTCTCGTGGTTATATGAGAGCGGGGCCTCCTCATAGCATAATGGGTCTACACCCTGGGAATGTGTCGCGAGAGATTCCAGTAGGAGAAAATTCGGCTGTGGCGCTGACCTTCGGCAACCAGTTCTGCACGGTCAATGGAACTATCCTGCTACTGACTTCAGGGCTCCAGGTTGGATTCATCCTCCGAAGACGTGGTGGATGGATTTGACCACATATATCCTCGCTCACTTCGAGGAGGATTTAGAGAGGCTGAACCTCCATGAGGCCGTCAGGGCGACCTGCCACGGTATTGAGATGAATGTGGCGTGCTTCTACGCCATCTTTGAATTGTATTGCCCAGCTTCGGGACTTTCTTCACCCCTGTTGGCGAGTTGGGCATGGCCTTGCATGAGATGTGGGAAGTCTCTGCTCTGCCTTTCGGGTCTCTCCCTTATGAAGAATACTTTCCGTGCGAGGCGGAGTTGGCTCTTCTGGAGAAGCAGGAGCCTGCCTTGTTCGAGACTTATCGGGAGTTAATGTGCCACTTGCACATTTGTTTCAGTATCCATGGTGGCAGCAAGGGCACTTCCTGTAGCTTGAAGAGATGGGGGAATTACTTGTTCCCAGATATGAGGAATGCTCCTGAAGCAGCTTATTGCGGAGTTGCTGATGGGATATCTTTGAACGGATGCAGATGCACCTTCAAAAGGATCTTGTCGTGACGGAAGACGATGGTCCCTATGAGAAGGGTGATGTCCTTCGGAGCTTCCACCATCAGGCTCGTCAGCCTATGTCTCGGAAGGCACTGCTGGCCGGTTTCTTAACCATCTGGTTGAAGAAATGCGTAGCGCCATCTTCTTCGGGTGACGTCGTCCACCTGAATGTTTTGCTGCCCGCCGTTCGTTTGGTCCATGGTCGCCCTCTGGGTCTTCTTCCGGCCATGGTGTGCTGCATCCAAAAAGGCCTTCGTGCATTAACGAGGCTTTTGCAGGCCGCTAGCGACGAAGCGTGGAAAGGGAGCCATTTTGCCTTGTGACGGACCCAATATTAGGATAGGTCTGCCGTACACCTATTTGATGGCGTAGTTTGCCTTACATTGTCCTTCGCTGATTGGAGCTGGAGAGGACCCCCTGCAAGGTGTTTGAATGGCGCTTCTCCGCCGATTCGAAGGACGCTCGTGGCTGAAGACTTACGTGGCTGAGGCCCGTAAATTGGTGCGTCGATATGACGTTTATAGTCTCTTCTGCTGTTTTCCCCGCATTCGGGGTGCAGGATACGACGAGGAGTTCCGAGATGCGGGGGAAGGGCGGTCTTCCCTGAGCCGGGGAGTTTTTGAGTGACTGGTCAGCATCCGGCCCTCACACTTATTGTACAGAAGCGGGGATACCTGCTATTTGGAACCTTATGTCCCAAGCCGGTTTGCTCGACAGTTTGGGTACGACCAGCTGTATGTGGGCAACCCCAATCTCGATTTGGCTTTCATGGGGAGTCTCATTGATGGGGCCCGTGCCTAGCGATTCTTTACTGCATGCGGCACTGGGGCGTGGCTACGCACGCCGTTGAGGGATCCCAATCTTCTAACGACCCTGTGCTTTTGCCAGTGGTACACACATCCAACTCCACACCCCTTAGATTTAAGGCCAACAGCTCGGGTGTGAGGTTAATTTCTCAGCGGCTGAAATGGAAGGCTTCTGAGAAAAGGGAAGGCAAACGGGTTCGCGTCCCAGGCATAGAGGAATTTGTCGCTGTGGATGACAGCGAGGCCTCAGATGCAGAAAGTCCTCGCTTCGAAGCGGGAGCGGGGCTGAGACTCCTGCAACTGGCTCTGGTGTGATGGGGGCAGCTCCCCCTCATTGTGTAGAAGAAGTGGAGGAGGAGGATTCTGACGTCCACTTCAAAAGAAAGCGGGAAGGTGGCTCTCGTAGGAAGTCGCTGGTGAAGAAGCCCCACCGCCAAGCTCCTACGATTGTCGTAGAGGGTTATCCCTCTGCAGCGTTTCCTCCTGCTGCCCCGTTAGTGGCTGAACCGTCGGTTGCTGAACCGACTACTGGAGAATTTGCTTCGGATCTGGGTAAGATTAACCCCGTCCATATAATATGCCTTTTGTGTGCTCCAAATGACTTATTATCTGCTTTTTGATGCAGGAGCTGAGGCGGCTGGAGAGCAAGGGGAACATTATGATCCCCTATTTACTTATGGAACTGAAGCTGGTTCTTTTGCCCACCCGGAGGAGTCCGGAGGTGATGCGGCCGACATTGGTCCTTCGGGCGCTGGGACTTCCAAAGGAAGTCCTGTAGCATCGAGCTCTATTGGGTGGTCCACGGGATACTCGGCAAGCGAAGGCGGGCCGGCTATACGTGTTAACTCTGCCAAGAATTCCCGATGGAGCGCATGGAGATTGATGCGGCTGACGAGATGTTTGAGGCGACATCATCCTTTGGTATTGTCCCGACCTCTTGGCTTCTTTTGCATGTTGTGTCTCGACTAACCACAGTCTTGTTACAGGTGTTCGACCTCAAGATGCATCAGCTTCAAGAGAGCCAGAAGATTTCCCCGAAGGGTCAAGGGGTGACATGAGCGCTTTGACCGCGGCGGATGCTGCTGTGTTGGATGCGCTGTATGGCGACCTGCCCTCTTATCGGCCCAAGCCAGCCGAAAGACCAGAGGTTGAAGAGGCGGCAGTTCCGGAGGTGTCCTTACTCCCAACTATATCAACGAGTGAGGTGCCGACAATTTTGCCAAGTGCAGAGCTGAGGGTGATTACAAGCCCTACTTCCCCAACCTTGTGGTTGAGTCGCTGCTCAGGAGATGGTCATTAGTCCTACCTCAACGGTGGCTAATGTACTGATTTCCATGAAGACTCCGCCGAGATTGCCGACGACCTGTTATACTGCTGTTAATGTTCCCATTGCTCCTTCCACGATAGTGTCGACCAGGCTGGTGGACTTTTCTGAGGTTGCCTCTCTACCAGAAGTGGCTGAGGTTGAGAATGATTATATAGGTGACCTAGTCGATAGCTTTTATAAAGGCTTAGGGCGATCCATTGACCTGGTCTTGAAAGGTTCGACTATGTCGTTCTCAAAGTTAAGGTGGTCCTCTCCCGTGGCATTGAATGTATTCGGGATTTTGAGGGCATCACCAAGCTACTGCTTTGGAACTCCTCGTAGATCAATTCGAGAAAGACGTAGAGGAATGGCGCCGTCTTAGCCGCTCGAGCCTGGAGTCTTTAGTTGATGAGCGGTTCGCGCCTCTCGTCGCTTAAAAGCATGAGGCCCGGTTTGCCGCTCAAGAGGCTGCTAAGGCTATCTCTTCTGACTTGAAATCCTTGGAAACAAGGCAGGCAGAGGTTGGAAATGCGATTGACGCCTCCACCAGTGCTCTTCTTGACGCTGAAGATAAGATTGGGAAGGCTGAGGAAATGATCAGGAAAGCAAATCTTCTTTTATCCAAGGCTGAACCGGTGCGTCTTGAAGAAACTGCGCGGCTTGAGCAGCTCAAGGCTCAGAATGACGAACTGGCGCGGCAGGGATTATTGCAGAGGGCAACTTTGGCGGAGGCTGAAGCTCGTCTGGCCCAGGCAATGGATTTAAATGAGGCTGAGCTGAGATCACAGGCGCTTGCCCAGGCTGCTGATGACAGGAGGATGAGGCTGGCTTCCCTTGGAGAGCGGCTCAAATCTTACAATGTACGCCTGTAGGTCGTTGTATGTGTGCTTCCATGTACTCCATTCTTTTGGAATTTAATGAAAATTCTTTCTTTTGTTTTGACTTCTGTCGGATCTCCAATCTTGTTCTGCTTGAGAACATAGTCTTTGTTGGATTGGATAATGAGACCTGGCTATCCGTCGGTTCAGGGGTCGCAATGACATAACCGATTGAGAAGTTACCAGTCTCAAGATTAGCCTTTACGGGGCTAAAGGGTAAATACTTGCCTTTTGTAAGTGTCAGCGAGTATGGGTGAGACCTATCTTTTGTAAATGTCAACAGGCTCAAAATTGAGACTTAGCTGTCTGCTGGTTCAGAGGTCGCGATGACATAACCGATTGAGACGCCACCAAGCTCAAGGTAGGTGAAACTTGGCTATCTGCCAGTTCAGAGGTCGCAATGACATAACTGGTTGAGAAGCCACCAAGCTCAAAGGTTGGTGATACTTGTCTTTTGTAAATGTCAGCAAGTATCGAGACCTGTCTTTTGTAAATGTCAACAGGGCTCAGAGTTGAGACTTAGCTGTCTGCTGGTTCAGAGGTCGCAATGACATAACCGATTGAGACGCCACCAAGCTCAGGGTTGGTGATACTTGTCTTTTGTAAATATGTCAACAAGTATCGAGACCTGTCTTTTGTAAATGTCAACAGGGCTCAGAGTTGAGACTTAGCTGTCTGCTGTTCAGAGGTCGCAATGACATAACCGATTGAGACGCCACCAAGCTCAGGGTTGGTGATACTTGTCTTTTGTAAATGTCAACAAGTATCGAGACCTGTCTTTTGTAAATGTCAACAGGGCTCAGAGTTGAGACTTAGCTGTCTGCTGGTTCAGAGGTCACAAAGACATAACCGATTGAGACGCCACCAAGCTCAAAATAGGTGATACTTGTCTTTTGTAAATGTCAACAAGTATCGAGACCTGTCTTTTTGTAAATGTCAACAGGGCTCGGAGTTGAGACTTAGCTGTCTGCTGGTTCAGAGGTCGCAATGACATAACCGATTAAGACGCCACCAAGCTCAAAATAGGTGATACTTGTCTTTTGTAAATGTCAACAAGTATCGAGACCTGTCTTTTGTAAATGTCAACAGGCTCGGAGTTGAGACTTAGCTGTCTGCTGGTTCAGAGGTCGCAATGACATAACCGATTGAGACGCCACCAAGCTCAAAATTGGTAATGGAATTTGGGAAGAGGCCTCGTTTTCTCGGGGAGAAACGAGGAAATCACTGTCATAGGTTTAATGTTAACGTAACAGCGAAATGTATATGTGGTCTTACCATTCTATGGATAAGGATTGATAAGCGATTTTGGAGGTCTCGTTCTCACGGGGAGAAACGAGGGAATTGCTGTCATAGGTTTAATGTTAACGTAACAACGGAATGTATATGTGGTCCTACCATTCTATGGATGAGAATTGGTAAGCGACTTTGGAGGTCTCGTTCTCACGGAAGAAACGAGGGAATTGCTGTCATAGTTTAATGTTAACGTAACAGCGAAATGTATATGTGGTCCTACCATTCTATGGATGAGAATTGGTAGTGACTTTGGAGAGAGAATCAAATGGGAGCAGGTCCCTTAGGATTTTTAGCAAACCCTCAGCTATCAACGGGTTTGATATGCCTTTACCAACTACCGTTTGAGTTGGCTAGCCATGCTATTCCCCTCAGCATGATGAGTTGTCGAGGACTTATGTTGGGCTTACAGGCCAACATTTTCCTCTATCCTTAATCGTTAAGGATGTTGGATTATTTGGTTAATGTATGCATAACCTTGATTTGTCTTCGAGACAACCAGTGCACGACCAGGTTCCTACTGGTTTATGGTTGTGTGATCTTGCTTGGAGGAAGAGAAAGGCTCTCTTTGTGTGTACTTTGGACACGAAGATTTTGATCAGAGGTGTAGTGTTAACTTGATCATAAGAAGGTCCTTGATTAAGGATAATACTTCTTTAAGAACTTGCCATTGATCGGCATCATGAGTAGGTCGCCGTCTGCAGTCATAAGGCGGTATGCTCCGTTTGAATAGACTGTTTCTATTACAAACGGTCCTTCCCATTTAGGCTGAAATTTGCCTTTGGTCTTGTGCGTCATAATCATCGGTCGTCTGACGGCTAGAACCAGGTCTCCTTTTTGGAAGACTCTCTGTTTGACTTTCTTATTGAAGGCTTTTGAAATTCGAGCTTGATACAGCTCAATATGTTGCTGCGCTTGTAGCCGCTTCTCGTCTAGGGCTTCGAGCTCTTGAAGACGCAACCGATCATTGTCCTCTGATGTGATTTTAGTAGTCAGAGCTACTCGCAATGATGGCATCTAGATTTCCAATGGGAGAACTGCTTCGCACCCATATACCAGGAAAAAAAGGCGTGTTGCCTGTCGGTGTCCGAACCGTGGTTCGGTAGGCCCAGAGACATTCACCAAGTTTTTCATCCCAATCTCGCTTATTCGAGGAGACAAACTTTTGAGTAGCTTGATGATCGTTTTGTTGAATGCTTCCGCCAAGCCATTGGCGGCAGGATTATAGGCAGTTGAAGCCACATTCTGAATTCGGTATTTATCGCAGAACCGATAGAACACTTGGCTTATGAATTGGGGACCATTGTCGTGGATGATCCGCCCAGGGACACCAAATCGATGGATGACGTGATGTTTGATGAAGTTAACCATATTAGAG
Organism: Agave tequilana; assembly: GCA_038442645.1. Taxonomy (NCBI): domain Eukaryota; kingdom Viridiplantae; phylum Streptophyta; class Magnoliopsida; order Asparagales; family Asparagaceae; genus Agave; species Agave tequilana. The sequence goes on from JAVJIF010026006.1 coordinate 22,882, forward strand.
GTTTTGACTTCGGCTAATGGTATAGCCTCTGCCCACTTTGAGAAGTAATCGGTTATTGCCAGGATAAACCGGTGACCTTTTGTCGAAGAGGGGCTGATTGGCCCTACGACATCTATTCCCCATGCTTCAAATGGCCATGAAGTAACAGTCGGGTGGAGCAACTCTGAAGGCTGGTGTATGAAGTCCGCATGGATTTGACATGCTTTACACCTTCGTGCATATTGGATGGCGTCGGCTATCATAGTTGGCCAGTAATATCCAAGCCGATGCAACCTGTCTTTAAGTTTTGGACCTGATTGATGAGCTCTGCAAATGCCGTCGGCGCTTCTTTGAGCGCTTCCCGTGCCTCTGAATGAGAAAGACAACGGAGGAGGACACCGTCATATGAACGGCGGTAAAGCGTCTTCAAAGTTGGATCGTAGTAGAAACGGAGAGACCTTCGTCTGATGGACGCCGCTTCTTTAGGATCGTCAGGAAGCAGACCGTGCAAGGCATAGTCAATGAGAGGAAAGCGCCAATATCTCGGCTCAAGATCCGTGGAGACATTATAGACCTCTCGGGTTTTTAGTATATGCTTAGGGCATACAAGATGTCGAGTTGCGACTGTGAGGTGATACTCGGTGTCGGCTGGCAAGGCTAGTGTTGTTGCTAACGCAGCAAGAGAGTCCGCCTTGGTATTCTGAGATCGAGACACATGCCCGATGTAGAAACCTTCAAATAGGTTAGCCAATTCGATGGCCGTGTGATAATAAGGCACCAAGTCTTCGTGGCGAACTTCATATTCACCTTTAACCTGATTGATAATCAGTTTTGAGTCGCCGTAAGCTTCGAGGTAGCGTACCCCCATTCCATGGGCGAGTTGAAGGCCAATAAGCAGAGCATTATATTCTGCTACATTGTTGGAGCATGATTCTGTCAGGGAGAATGCTCTGGGCAGGACATGATTCTGTGGGGAGACAAACACAACCCCCACTCCGGCAATAATCTTGCCTTTAGGGCCCATTCGCGATGCTCCATCGAAGAACATCTGCCACACTTCCTCTTCCGAGGTTGCATTGGACTCGAAGACTTCATCAGGGATATCTTCGTGGAGTTTTGAGTTCTCTGGGACCGGATGAGCAGCCAAGAACTCTGCAAGGGCCTGGCCTTTAACCGCCTTCTGAGGGGTAAAGGTCATGTCGTATTGAGACAATAAAAGCGCCCACTTAGCCAATCTTGAATTCAGTGTCCTGGCTTCGTCATAAGAGACGCAAAGGGTTCACTCTGGAGATGACATGTATGGTTTGGCCGACCAAATAATGCCGTGTCTTCTGAACAGCGAAGACGAGAGCTAGACACTCTTTCTCGATAGGATTGTAGCGAGATTCCGCTCCTATGAGGGTCCTGCTCAGATAATAAATGGCCTGCTCGTGGCCATTGTCGTCCTTTTAAGCGAGGAGGGCGCCGAGGGAGTAATCAAGGACTTTTACATAAAGCAAGAATGGTTTCCCTGATGTAGGGGCCACCAAGACTGGAGGTTTTGTGAGATACCTCCTGATGTCTTCATAAGCTTCCTGACAAGCTTGATCCCATACGTGCGAAGCACCCTTTTTCATGAGTCGGGTGAACGGTTGACAGCGGCCTGAGAGATTTGCGATGAATCTTCTGATATAAGCCAGTCTTCCTTGTAAGCCTCTAAGCTCTTTGAGATTCCTCGGTGGATGCATGCTTTGAATGGCCTGACGTCGGGCTTGATGTTTAGACGGTGCATAGCGACCTGTGGATCAAGTCCGGGCATGTCTTCGTAGCTCCATGCGAAGACATCTATATACTCTTTTATGAGCATTATCAATTCTTCCTTTTCTATAAGTGATAGGCTTTCACTTATAAAGATGGGTTTGGGATGATCTTGACTTCCCAGGTTGACCTGGCATCACCTTGTCTTCAGTAGGTGGTTCGCGCAGCTCGAATCGCTTTTCCCACTGGAGGTTTAATTGCTGGGCCCATGGTTCCTCATCAGCAGCCTCTGCAGGTTCTAATTGACTGCTTGAAATCATATTAACAGTGAGGTCTTCGAACATTCCTCCTACACTGACATCCGAGTCCCACTCGGAGGATGAGGCCGAATGTGATGGAATTGATCCATCGTCTTTGACTTGAACTGTTGTTGATGATGTGGGTGTAATATACCCTAACCCCCTGCGTGTACTATCATAGTAATTTGCAGGTTTCCCTTTTGGGACAAAATTACGCATCAAACTGCGCCTTCCTTTTCCAAAGTTCAGGCCCGCTCCATGCTTCAAGTTGTATCCCATTTTCTTCATAATATGGCGCGCTGACCGCGCATAATGAAAGAACTGTGGAGTATCTTCATCTGAGCTTGAATCTGCAGCCGTGAGTTCCCGTGATCGGGTTCTACCGAAGATAATCGGCGGCTGCCTTGTTTGGATGGAGGGATCACCAGCGTGGCCCCTTCTATAGCTTCCATAGGTGTGCTGGCCGCACCCGCCTTATGTAAGGGCATATGCAGGGAGCCCTCTGTAATGGATTCAATCGACCCAGTACTCGCGGGATAATCAAAAGAAATATTATCATTAATTACCCATTCACCTTCCTCTTCAGGAGGAATATTACATTGGGGATTATTGAGACATGCTACAATTGGTTCGCCGATCAGAATGGCTGGCATACCTGCTTCGGATTCTGAATCCGCCTCGTTGCCACTTTCATCATCGTCTGGCAATGGGTCCTAGGCGTCCCACCGGCCTCTTGATACAGGAGAGCGTCGGTGAAGTAATTTTCCACCCCTCTGAAGGGTTGCTTTCAGCAAAGACAGTTCGTACTGTCACATCATCTTCAACATATTTGAAGCATTGGTGGAGAGTAGAGGGAACGATCCAGTTGGCATGAATCCATGGTCGTCCTAACAGCAGGTTATATGATGTGTCAGCATCAATGACATAACACGTCACTTCTGACTTCAGGCTCCCGATTCTGCAACGGAGTCGAATTTTCCCAAGTGGATGACTGCTCCCGGCGTTGAAACCATATATTGTAGTAGTGGTTGCAGACAACCTGTACAGCGGTATGCCGAGAAAATAGAGAAGTCTTTTGGGATGATGCTGAGTGCGGACCCTGGATCGACTTGTATTCTTTCAATGCACGTTGAACTGATATATCCGGTGTAGTACAGGGGTCGATCGTGCTTGTTGTCCTTGAGAAGCATATCTTCCGCTGTGAAGGTAATAGCGGGCACCCTTGATTGTACATGATGACATTCCGGGCAAGGAGGCTGAACGTCGTTGTTAGGGACCTCAGGCATGCATGTCAGAAAGGACTCTGAGTTGGCTAGAGCATCCCTGAGTGCTTCTTTTGTCTCTTTTGAGAGACGCAGGAGCTCGTATTGTGATACGAGCCGGGATATTAGCCAGCTGAGCTAATATATCGAAATGGAAGGGCGTATCAAGCCCTTGGCCTGATGGTTTCTTCAACACGTGGTCGAACCGTACCTCCTTAAGCTTCTCTCTTCCTTTGGTTGGAATTGGAGTGGATGCTGGTATTGGTGCTGACGTCGTTTGCTGCTGTGTCTCGTCAGTAGACTTTTCATACTGTCTTAAGTATGATTTCCCGGATCGGTGCCCATTTGTTGAGGCGCATCGGCCTGCGCCGTGCAAGCATGCTTTTCTCCTTCTGAATCGCTGAGGGAAGCCGACGTAAGGTTGCCATCATCTGGCAGGACAGAGATGACGTTGCAAGATTTGCCCTTTAAGTTAGGCTCTTTTGAATCCCGCTGTACGTCTTGGACGAGGTCCGGGTGTATCCATATGACTTCCCCTGTCTCCAACGTTAAGGGAACGAGACCTTTATCATCTCGAGCCATGTCTGAAGGATGCCTGACTTCCAACCGTGGCGCGGGGGCTGGATAGGTCCCGTCAGGAACTGCGACCTTTTGGGTGCTGCCCAATTCAAGAGTCACCATATTGACAGTGACTTTCTTCTACTCTTGTCTTTAATGTCAGAACCCCGGCATCGATTAGGGCTTGTATCCTGTCCTTGAGGACATAGCACTTGTCGGTAGGATGGTGAACCATCCTGTGGTAAAGACAGTATTTAGGGTCATTTGTGCGCCCTATCTCATTGGGACGCCGAGCATCTGGCAGCTTCATCTTGTTCCCTTTGTGGAGCAGATGGAATATCGTGACCACCTGATCGTCTTTGAAGGAGTACTGTTTAGGAGGAAACTTAGGCTCCTGATTGTTGAAGCCGCTCTTCGTGGCCTTCGACTGCACATCTCCGGATAACTCCACAGACATAGTCTCTTTCCCTTTAGCTTGGGAAGACTGCGGGAGGTCGTTACGCCCTTTACTGTTCATACCCCATTTGCCTCTAGGGGCGGATGGTTCGAACTTCTTAGCTGACTTCTCGGCTATCTCTGCTTGTTCGACCAATTCCTTCCAAGTGTGGGCTTTGACAGCCCCCACGCGAACTTCCACTTGGTCTAAGAAGTTGTGTCTGCATGTTTGTAAGAGCATGGGTAATGGCATCCCTGCTGGACACATCAAGGATAAATTTCTGAACCGCTCAATGTAGTCACGGACAGATTCGCCCTTCTTCTGCACGGTGGAGAGAAGTTTGTCCATAGTCCACTTCGGTGTCGTCCTCATAGAACGAGAGAGGAACCGGGTTTCCAGGTCAATCCAGGAATGATAGAGCCCGGAGGGAGACTTCGGAACCAGTCGAATGCTACTCCTTTTAAGGTGCCAATAACAGCCTAGCCATGATGGCGTCGTTGCTTATGACATTACCAGTCTGGGACCGGAAGTAGTAGATGTGCTGATTGGGCGAGCTCTTACCATCATACGCATGCAACGTTGGAGGTTTGAACTTAGGTGGATATGGCACCGAATCCCACTCCAGTGGGTAAGGACGGACTGCCCCTATTTTCTTTAATTCATTCCTCTGAGCTAGGGATGCAATTTGAGCTTGGAGGCCCTTAAGGACTTCGGCGTCTAAGGAAGAACCCTCCTTGGATTTCTCCGGCTTGGGCGGCTCATTGCTGAAGTGTTCTTCCTCATCGTGATTGCTCTCGGCATCATTGTCATTCCGATTGCTGAGGAGTCGAGCAAGCATCTGTTGGATGTTGTCCAGGGCTTCTTGCTGGGTCCTGGAGGTTTGCTTCTGAGCTTCCAAACGCCGACGAAGGTCGTCATTAGCGTTATCAGCCATATTGACTGATGCTTTGTCCGTTCGCACTGAACTGACCGTCGCTGAAGAGGCGTAGCCACTGTCTTCATCTTCATCATCCGATGGTTGGGGCAATCTCCTGGGCTGTGGCGAGGTTAGGGCCGTTGAGGAAGAAGGCTGCTCATAATTATAGGGTATCGCCACCCTAGATCTGGTGTTTCGGAAAACACTTCTTTGCGCATCAAGACTTCACCTAAGCCTGGGCTGTAATCTGGATCTGGGGAGCTGCAGGGGGTGTCGTTAGATGTTCCGCTTCCTCTGCGTAATTCTCGTCCTCTTCCGGTCATGTTGACGGATGCAGAGGCTGGATCTCGTGAGATGCTCCTTTTACGATGCTTTATCGGGACACGTACAGACAGCCGATCAAAGACTGATTGCTGACATGGAGAAGTGGTGAGGATTGATCGTGACCGGCAACGAGCTGAATGGATCGTCACCAGCTGGCATCCCTTTTGTTGACAACAGGGGGAAGTGGTTCGGAGAGGCTCCAATTTCCGCTTGTTCGCCAAGAATTCTCGCAAGTCAGGCTCATCAGAGCCTGAATGATCTCGCGTATAGGCTCTCTTGGAATGTACATAGGATGACGCGCCGTTCCTCTTATCCCTGCAGAAGGGATTAGCACTGAATAGTGCTTTGGTTCTAGCTTTGCCAACAGATGCGAGCTTAGCGCTTGACGAACTGGGGAGCGGAGCACGCTGTGGTGCTTTACCCGCTATTCCGCTGCGAAGGGGATTAGCCTTAGATAACACTTTGGCCCTAGCCTCGCGGCCATGGACCCAGTGAGTACGTTGTGGTACAGTAGCTTCACTTGTGAAAGCGAGGCTGACACAAGGCATTGCTGCTTTTGAATTGGGCGATGGTATGATTGCCGTCTTGCCTTTACAATTGGCAGTATTGTTGGGGCAGACATGCATCTTGCCTTTTTCTTCACGAGAGAGGCGCGGTTTTGGCGAAGCTACGCCTGAAGCTTCGGCTGGAGACTTCCGTTTAGGCTTCCATATCCGCTTTGGCAGAGGATGCTTAGGTTCGCAAGGAACCTGACTAGCCACACGCGAGGCTGTGGGGTGTTGGCAGAATTCTGCTTCTGGTTTCTGATTTGAAACCTTGGTCGTGGAGACCTTCCTGTGCTTCCGTGCTCGAAGCATTAGGCCACCCCCAGAGAGGACTTCTTCAAATCTTCCTTGATCGAACTGAACGATCAGGTTCTCGAGAGTGCAGGGCTTGGGCTGCGGGCATGCTTCCTTGTTGTGCCAGAGAACCGCAGCAGGTTTGCAGAGAACCTTTTCTGTCTCCGTAGAGACTTTCCTTGAAGATTTAGCCAGAGAAGCTCTGGCTGCACCGACTTTTCCCCGAGGGTCTGTTCGTCGCATTGCGACACTTGATTCTCAGCAGTGGAGAATACCCTCCCCAGCGGAGTCGCCATCTTGTTTTCCATAGATTTGCAAAGAGGAAAACTTACAAATAAAAAAGGTTTGAGGAGCTAAATTACAAGTATTCTTAAAAAGATTACAAGTAGATCTCCTCAAAGATTCTGGAGAAGTGTGCCGATAGGAGTCTGGTCAGCGTGCGACCACTTTGCCCCTTTGACGATGCGAGCGATGAGATTCCCTTCTCGCCTGGTTTCGGGAATCAGAGAATAGAGGGTTGGTAGAACCCTCTTGCTACTTCTCAAAAACGCCTTCAGTTAGGAATTCCTTCTCGCCTGGTTCCGGAGATTCCTTGAGAGGAAGGTGTTATTAGGGTATCAACACCCTGAATAGAGAAGTAATTCTCTAAAAGTCTCTGAATTCGAGAACACACGGTGCGTTGTGAAGAAGCCTCTGCTTGTGGAGTCCTCTCTCTTCGCGTGCGTGGTCCGTCTGTAGAAGTCCTTTCAGAAGTCTCCAAAGTAGTCTCCGAAGTAGTCCCTCTCCTTGTACCCCTGGCGGGCTATTTATAGGGAGAGCAAGGGTATAATCGTCCCCTTGAAGATATGAAAACAGATTGAACCGAATCTGTTTGAATTTGGAAAGTAGCCTTGCTGCGAGGCTAAGATCGGCTTCTGCGAAGCTAGAAATGGCAGGTCGGTTGATCTTCTTGATCTGTTTTGATCCTTTCCATATTGTTAGAGGATTTCCCTGATCTTCTTACTCGTTTTAAGAGAGTCAAGAGATTGTGGCAATCAACTGCCATATTTGATTTCCGATTGGATTTGATCTGATTGGATCCGATCTCATCCGAAGATTTGATTGGTCAAAAGTTGACCATAGCAGACCAATAGCGGCGCTGCCCGCTTTGAGCTCACAGCGGAGCTGGAGGCAGTTTCTGGCGAAGTCCGAAAGAGGCTTTTCGGCGGAGCTAGAACTCTTCTGCGGTGAAGCTGTAAGTTAGCTTTCTGGCGAGGTTTTGAATGGCTTCAAGGCGGAGTTGGAAGATTCTAACCTCTCAAGCGAGGCTATCCCTTTGGGCTCATGCGATGCTAAGTGCTAGCACCTTAGACCTGCTGAGGCCTGTTCAGAAATAATCTGGGTTCACTGTCTGCTTGCTGGATCAGTGGAGTCCAAGTTGCTTCCCTGTCCCTGGAGATGGGTGAAAAACTGGTCTTCAGCTCGTCTGTCATTTGTCTTTTGTAAATGTCAACAAGTTTAGACATTGTTCGGACCAATAAGAATCTTGTCTTTTTTAAGTGTCAACAGGGTCAGTCTAGGATAATAGTTTTTTGTATTACCTTTACGCCAGTAGTTCCTACTATCATTTTGTTTATATCTCCTATGAATCCTATTAATTTCTAACTCTTGATCTGTTCCTTGAATATCGTCTTCTACTTGGTTTATCTGTTGAACAATTGAATCTTCTGAGGCTGAATCTTCTTCTACAGAGTCCTCTGCAGATTCGGGTTGTGAAATATTTTGTTCTTCTATCGTGTTTATTTTTGAAGTACTTGGAGTATCCTTAGTAATCTTTTTGAGGGCTTGAGTTATTTGTCCTAACAAATTCATGGGTTGGATTTTCTCCTCAAATTCAATTGGTATATTTGTGGGTTGAAAGTGTGGTGCAGAATAGCTTTGTGGGAATCTAGGGTTTGGTTCTTTATGAACCCTTTAATCTCTGTTGACAGTGAATCGATTTGTTGTGCTATTGTGTGTAACATTTGATTTTAATAATTATTCTGGTGATATAATTTTTTAATGTCTTCTATATTGACTGGTTCATTATTATCCTTTCCCTTTTAAAGGGTGAGGCAGTAATTTGTCCTTCATTGGTAGTGATTTGGATTGATTGTAATGGAGGGTAGATGGCAGTGATGGTTGTTTTCCCATTTGATAGCTGCCATTTCTTATATAGGCTAGTTTGGACATCAATTCAAGATTGTTCGTAGGTTTTTGTAATACATTGTCTCATTAAATAGTGTTCTAGCCAAATTTCGAAGTTAAGATCTAGTTTATATTTTTCCATGTCGGTGATCCATTCCTTTATTAATATCTCTTGGTAAGTTCTATCGAATTCTGAGAACCAACTGAAATATTTGGATTCTTCCCTAAAATCTTTCATTAACTCGAAGCTTTTATTAATAAATGGTTTTTGACTAGTAATTACATTAATTTCCCCGATAAATTCTCCTTTCATTTGGGATGATGTTGGAGAATAGTTCTCTTGATTCATTTCCGGAAGGGGTGACTTATGGAATACTTTGATGGTTGTTGAAAGAATAATCAGAACATGATTTTCTGCTAGGCTCAGTGTATCTATAGGAGGTTGAAGGTCTTTCTCTTAATGAGTTGAATCTTATTAATACTGTTCCGTCATTTTCTTCTATTATATCTGAAATCTCCGTTTTTTCTATATCTCTTGGAGGTTGAGGATTTTCTATTTTAAATTCCTCTAGAATTGTAATCTCATTCAATTTTAATCTCTTGGGAACGAAGGTCTTTGACTGTTCAGCTTCAATCTGAAGTAGGACAGTCTCCTCTTGAGTAGGGGAACTTATCATTTTGAACCGTGGGTTCATATGGCAACTCATTAACTTGAAGTACATTTTGTACATGATCGCTACTTGTTCGGTGAATCTTTCAAACTCATCACCTTGCAGGTGAATATCTAGAATTAACGAGTTTAGGAATAATGGGTCTGTTAGTGATACAGAGTAATTGGGCATGCAGTTGAAATAGACTGGTCCATTACATATATAGTCTGGATCATAGATAGGATGGACGACTTATACTTTTTTAATCTCTTATCCCTTAAGGCTGTGTATACAGAATGTCTATACCAGTATGAACTAGAGATTTAATAGCAACCTGTATTAATCCAAAATGCATATATCGAAATCCTTTCTTAAGGAATTCTTGTAACGCTAGGTTAGATAACAGTTGAATAGTTTGGGATTTATTCTGAATGTTGAATGTCTCTTCATGAATCTTTATAGCATATGAAGTTTTGAAATCAAAGGTGCCTATACTGTAAATGTTTTTCTATCTTTTCTTTTGGAATTCTCCATTCTAGGAAGTCTTCATGAACTATATCTTCTCTACTCTTTACAACTTTCCTGTTTGTTCCTGAGGTCGAACTGGACCTAGAAACATTCTTCTTACAATATTAGTCATCACTCAAGCATAACTAACTGTATGTTGAATCCTTGGTCGACTGGAACACGGGAACACTAGGCCTGGAGCACCCTAATCCTCAACGGGCTTACCAA
>JAVJIF010026008.1:0-56000 GCA_038442645.1 Agave tequilana
TCTTGCAAAGGTGGTCAGTACTCAAGGCAGTACCTCACAGGCAGATGGATCAGACTCGGACTCATTGGTACTCTCTCTCTCTGTTACTACTCCTACTGTTTGTAACTCAGATAATGCTGAGTAGATCTTAGATAGCGGAGCCACCTATCATGTGTGCCCGAATAGGGCCTGATTTTCTAGCTTTGAGAAGCTGGATGGATGTTACACGGTCATGGGAGATGACCATCCGTGTAATATAGAAGGGATGGGTACAGTCCGTATCAAGATGAATGATGGGATAGTACGAGAATTGAAGGAGGTGAGGTATGTACCTCAACTATAAGGAATCTTATTTCTGTTGGTGCTTTGGAAGCATTGGGTCTGGTGATATGTGTTCGAGATGGTGTTCTCAAGATGATCAAAGGCTCGATGGTGGTGATGAGAGGCATCCGCCGGACAATCTCTACTACTTGAAGGGTAGTACAGTTACACGTCGGGTGGAGACTTCTAGTTCTTCAGATGATGGTTGCACGGAAGTCTGGCAGGTAAAGGTCGGACATGGAGGTGAAAGGTCTTTGTGAGCTCCTGCAAAGAAGAGATCAATGGAAGGTGCTACTACCTACAAGTTGGAAGGTGAACACAGCGTTCTGGACAAGAAGAAGGTGAAATTCAGCACCAGTACTCACCGCTCAGAAGGTCTTCTTGATTGTGTTCACGTAAGCGTTTGGGGACCTGCTAAGACTGCATCGCTTGGAGGTCACAGGTACTTTGTCTCTTTTGTTGATAATTTATCTAGGCACTGTTGGATATATCCTATGAGACAAAGGAGTGAAGCTCTAGATATGTTGGTAAAGTGGAGAGGAAGAATGGAGAAGCAGATTGGTAGGAAGATCAAGGAGCTGCAGATTGGTAATGTTGAAAGAGACATGAACCAATTCCTACGATTTGGTCAGAACACAGGTATTACTACTCACTTCACAACAGGTATACATGGGTTGGCTAAGGAAGTAAACTGTTCCTTGCTGGAGAAGGTTCAGTGGTTGTTGTCTAATGCAGGATTAGACAAATCGTTTTGGGCTGAAGCGATTGTGTATGCTAGCCATCTCATGAATAGATCGACTGCGATAGGAGGTAAAGCTCTATTGAAAATTTGGTATGGGAAAGCTGCTCAAGATCATGATTTGCTGCAGGAGTTTGGAAGTCCAGCTTACTTCAGTGCTAAGAGTGGCAAGGTGAATCCGTTGGGTGTCAAAAGGAATGGCTACAGGTTGTGGGACCCCGAAAAAAGAAGATCGTGTTGAGTAGGCATGTCACATTTGGAGAGATTTCAGTGTTTGGAGAGACTTCAGTGTTGAAGTCTGTCACGTCCCACTGTTCAAAATAGAGTACATGACATGATCGGCAACCTGTACACGTCGGGTAGAACGTCCCAACGTATACATGTTAAGCCTGCTGTAGATCTGCACAAGTTTTCTGATATAATAATAACACTGCTGATATATATATTACATGTAACAGGAGAACAAGAGTACATAACACAGTTACTACAGTACCAAAAGTACAGTACAGTATACCAGAGTCCATCAGCATAATTATACAGTACTAAAAACATAAAACATGTGTACAACTATGAAACATACTGCGAACTCGAAAGAGACGGCAGACGCACGAGCTGTCCTACAGCTGCTCAGCCAAACCGTCTAGATACTCTACGTCCTCCTCTGACGGTATAACCACGGACTCTATATCTGGGCAAACAAACCCAGGGTCTCAAATGCGACCGAGCAAGCGTGCAAAGGAAAAGAAATGAACAGAGTACTAGCAAAGTATAAACATGTACAGGAATTAAACAAGAACTCTAAATAAAGGACGACAAGAATCATATTGGAATCAAGCATGATCAATGAATACATAAACATGTGCTATGAGACTTAACAATCAAGGAGTTCTTATCAGGTGGGTGTATCCCATGCATACCCGGGATCACGGCCTTAAACGGACCCCTGGCTGCTAAGACCAGGGCCCTCCGCTAGGAGGGGAGCACGAAACAAGTAACGGGAGCTCATGGAGCTATGTACAATCGGTAGGTAGCACTACTATCCCCTGCAGTGGGAGAACAATATGGATCCAGTACACCCACCTAATAAGATCTGATCAATCATCCAGTCTCCCCATCCCCAAGTGAGTTTAGTTAAAGATGACAATGACTGACATGATTTAACTGGAATAGGTGACAAAAAGATAGTAAACACATTTTACGGACTGTGTTCTAGAGTTATTTAGACGAATGTGCATGTTTATAGTAAATAGCGGGCATAAATAATGTACTTGCCTATCATGTGTAACAGGAATCACTACCAGGCATATCAACATGCATGTAATGGTAGGAAGAAATCAAAATAACATGTAACGATAGTTTGTAATAACAGTACATGCAATTAACCCGACTATTTCCATGTTAACATGCACACTCCAAAAAGTCCAAGTCCTTGCTCCAATAGCTTACTTGATACAGGCCGATTAGCCAAACTGATCATTATATCGGATATCAAATATACCAATCAACTAATAAGACTCTACAAATGGTGTAATTGAAGAAATAATGAAAATTTAGGGAAACACTTGCCTTATGGTTGAAGTTCTCGCTGTCCTGATTCCAACGAGACCAAGAATGCGCGATTCCGACGTCTATTGACCAAGTTATCGCCCGACGCACGACTCAGGGTCTATTTTGTAAATTCTGAAAGTGCACAGGGGGTTAACCGAGATTTTGCAGGGTTATAAATGTAATAATATTAATTGATAAGGGTTGTGGTTAAATTTTACCTTTTATAAAAATCGGGTTGCGGGTTTGTGGGTCGCGGATCGGGTACGCATCCAAACCAGTTATGGGTTTTCTTTTCTTCCCTGCACAGCGCTGCGCGCTGTGACCAGTGGCCGCAACCGCCCACGCGGCTGCTGCTGGCCGCGGCAGAGGCGACGCGGCGGTGCTCCGGCTGCGCGCGCGCGGGGCTCCGGCGAAGGTCGGAGCTCAGGTGAGGCTCCGGTGGTGGGTTGACGCAGAAGTGAAAGTGAGATGGGGGAGAGAATGGGTGGTGGGGGTTTTAAGGAGGTGGTGGTGGCTTCGTGGCGGCGAGCGTGGGCGGCGGCGGTGGTTGGCTGGCTGGTGGCGGCTGTCGAGGACAGCGGCGACGGTATTGGGCAGCCGGCTAGTGGTGAGGTCGGTGCTGGGCGCCGATGTTTGCTGGCGCAGGTGGAGTTTGGGTGGCGGCGGTTTTTGGTGGGGCTTTGCGCGCGTGGTGCAGGTGGTCAGTGGTGATGGTGTTGGGTGGCCGGAGTGGGGGTGCTGGAGTGGGCGGTGGTAGTGGTGTCGGGCAGCGGTGGTGATGGGCGTTGGAGGGAGGTCGGGATGGTTTAGAGAGAGAGAGACTCTTTAGCTTAAGGATTAAAACAAATGAAAAGGTTAGATGATATTTAAATATCAAATAGGAAGAGTGTAGAAAGTTAAACACAATTCCTAATGTCGGTTGAAGATTTCTCTGGAACACTCTGGTTTTGTAACAGTGGAAATGAAATAAGAAAATGGGATAAGTATTAAGATTTATTAATTATGATATTTAATTAAGAGGGTCCGAATTTGACTAGTGCCGAATCGTCCCCAAAAATTAGAAAAAATAGGGAATATTAGTCTAAGACGTAAGGAAAAATCGGATTATAAAAATGTAAACCGGTTTGTCAATTAAAAATCCCGAAAGGTTCCGTGAGACCGAGCGACACCCATTCGGCCAGATTTTGGACTAATTCTGAAAATTTGTCAAAAATTCTTAAAGGTAGAAAATAATATTTTAAAGCTTATTATAGAAGTAGATTCTATAAATTTTTACCTCATTTGCAAATTAAAAATCGTTGAGTGAATCAACTGTTTAAGATTAATTCCGATATTGGATATTTTTCAAATGAACTTGGAAAAATATTTAGAAAATTTTTGATAATCTAAACGGTAAGAAAATCAGTTGTGACACTGAAACGAGTATCGTCGGGTTTTCAGATTGGTCAATTTCCTATGTATTTTATATCGTATATCACGGTGACACGTATACTGATAACGGAGGGTTACACTTCTACCCACCTAACAAAAAATTTCGTCCGCGAAATTTAACTAGATACTTAGACTGCAATAAATGATAAGCAATAAGTTTACCTGAGAGTCAGAGAATAAGTAAGGGTACTTTTCTCGAACTTCCTCCTCTAGCTCCCAGGTGGAATCTCTTGGATTATTAGGATCCCAGACTACTCGAACTAAAGAAATCACCTTGTTCTTAAGAACCTTCTCTCGTTGATCAAGAATTGCCACCGGTTGAACTGCATAAGTCAAATCCGGTCTCAGCTTAATTCGGAATAATCAAGAATGTGCTTCTCATCAGGTACATATTTCCGAAGCTGAGACACATGAAACACATCGTGTACTCCTGCCAAAGATGGAGGCAATGCCAGCTTATAAGCAACAGCACCAATCCGCTTCACAACTTCAAATGGCCCAATATATCGTGGACTCAGCTTTCCTTTATTTCCAAATCTGATTACTCCCCGAGTAGGTGATATTTTGAGAAATACATGATCTCCAATCACAAACTCTAAGGGTCTCCTTTTCCCATCTGCCCAACTCCGCTGTCGGTCCTGTGCAGTTTGAAGATACTTTCTGATCTGTGTTACTTTATCCACAGTTTGAGTAATGAGCTCTGGGCCAAGTAACTTCCGTTCACCGATGTCGTCCCAACATACAGGTGATCTGCATTTCCGTCCATATAGAGCCTCAAATGGTGACATCTGAATACTAGACTGGTAGCTGTTATTATATGAGAATTCAACTAAATGTAGGTGATCTTCCCAAGACCCCTTAAAATCCATAACACAGGCTCGAAGCATGTCTTCTAGGATCTGTATCACCCTTTCAGATTGTCCATCAGTCTGGGGATGGTAAGCAGTGCTGAACTTCAACTTGCTTCCCAGACTAGTTTGCAGGCTCTGCCAGAAATGAGACAAAAATCCGGTGTCTCGATCTGACACAATACTTACTGGAACTCCATGCAATTTTATTATCTCCTGCATATAGCGTTCCGCCAACATCTCAGTGGACTGCCCCACTCGAAAAGGAATAAAGTGGGCACTCTTGGTTAGTCTGTCAACTATTACCCAAATAGCATTGTGACCTTTTGAACTTCTTGACAATGCAGTCACAAAGTCCATAGTAATATGTTCCCATTTCCATTCAGGAATAGGAAGTGGTTGCAATAAACCAGCAGCCCTTTGGTGCTCGGCTTTTACTTGTTGACAGACAAGGCATTTTGATATAAATCTGGCTATTTCTCTTTTCATCCCATGCCACCAAAAGTGTTGCTTAAGATCCCGGTACATCTTTGTTCCACCAGGATGAATATTATATGGAGAGTTATGAGCTTCTAGTAATAACTCTTGTCTAACTTCTCCTTTAGGCATGCATAACCGTGCACCATATCTCAAAGAGCCATCTTCATGCAGAAGTATATCCTTTCTCAGTCCAGCTTCCAGCTGACCCCTGAACTTTTGGAGTTGCTTGTCACCTGGCTGAGCTTCCTTTATTTTGTCTATTATGATGACTGTAGTTGTAGTGTCATACAATGAGCTACGGCTCCTGGGATAACCACTTCCAAGCTTAATCTTCTCATTTCCTCAATCAACTTCTTCTGTTGTGTGAGGATCATAGCAGCCGGTCTTCTGCTTAACGCATCAGGCACCACATTTACACGTCCTGGATGATACTGGAGATTAAGATCATACTCTGCCATGAGTTCCAACCATCTTCTCTGTCTCATATTTAACTCCTTTTGGGTGAAAATATATTTCAGACTCTTATGGTCTGTAAAAATCTCCACTCGCGTCCCCAGTAAATAATGTCGCCAAATTTCCAGGGCGAAAATAACAGCTGCCAATTCTAGGTCATGAGTTGGATAGTTCTGCTCATGGGGCTTGAGTTGTCTGGAGGCATAGGCCACCACTTGATCGTGTTGCATAAGCACACAACCAATCCCCTGCCCTGACGCATCACTATGTATGACAAACCCACCGAACTGATCCAGAATAGCAAGAATCGGCGCGGTTGTCAATCTGTGCTTTAAGTCTGCAAATGCTGCTTCACACTCTTCTGTCCAATTAAACTTCTCCCCTTTCTTGGTCAACTGTGTCAAGGGTTTAGCAATCTTGGAGAATTCTTTTACAAACTTTCTATAATATCCAGCTAGACCCAAAAATTGCCTCACCTCTGTGACTGATTTAGGAGTTGGCCACTTTTCGACTGCTTCCACTTTCTTTGGGTCCACTCCAATACCTTGGCCCGAGATAATGTGTCCAAGAAAGTCTACACTTTCTAGCCAAAATGCACATTTACTCAGCTTCCCATATAATCTTCTCTCTCTCAACACTTGGAGCACAGTCCTCAAATGTTCCGCATGTTCTTCCCGAGTTTTGGAATAAATAGGGATATCATCAATGAACATTATGACAAACTTATCCAAATAAGAAGAAAACACCCGATTCATTAAATCCATGAAGACTGCTGGGGCATTGGTGAGTCCAAATGGCATTACCAGAAACTCATAATGTCCATATCTTGTGTGAAATGCAGTCTTAGGAATATCTGATGCTTTCACTTTCAGTTGATGATAGCCGGAGCGGAGATCCAACCGGGAAAATATGGTTGCACCACAAAGTTGATCAAATAAATCATCGATCCTGGGCAAAGGATACTTGTTCTTGATAGTCACCTTGTTTAGCTCTCTATAATCAATACATAATCTTTGTGTCCCATCCTTCTTCTTTACCAGTAATACTGGAGCTCCCCATGGTGACGTACTTGGTCTGATAAAACCTTTATTCAGAAGCTCTTCAATTTGCTTTTTCACCTCGGCCAACTCTATTGGCGCCATTCGATACGGTGTCTTGGAGATTGGGGCAGTACCCGGTAACACCTCAATTGTAAACTCAACTTCTCTATCTGGAGGCAATCCGGGTAACTCTTCAGGAAACACATCCAGGAAGTCCCTTACTACTTCTGGACTTTCGGTCTGACCCCCATCTAATGTTGCCAAAGCTTCTGTACACACTACATCCGGGTCTGCATCCTGAAGTCGTATACCTTCCGCAGAACTTTCGAACTCCGATAATTTCGGAACCCGAAATACTACACATTTTCTCTGACAATCTATGACTGCATGTACTTGGCTAAGCTAGTCCATACCCAAAATAATGTCAAAGTCACAGTTGTCAATCAGCAGGCAATTCGTGATGAACTCCCTGTTACCGATAACGACAGGACGTTGTGAACACACCTTGTTACATGTCACTGTCCCATTCCCGGTGCTAATAGTCCAACCCCGGTGCACAGTGTCACAGGATATATTATGCTTATTAATGAACTTGGAGGAAATAAAACAATGGGTAGCACCGGAATCAAATAAAGCATATGCTGGAACAGAATGCACCAAAATAATACCTGTGACAACTTCTCCAGAGGCATCCGCTTGATCAGTAGTCAGAGTAAATGCTTTACCTTTCTCAATAACTGGTCCGGCTGATTGCTCCTTACTCCTTTGAACCTGCCGATACATCTGTTGCTGGGGAGATAGAGACTGTTTCTGCTGAAAAGGAGGCATAGGCCTTGATGGTCCGGACATCATCAGCTTGTTTTGACCAACTGAGGCTGAGGAGAGATCCCTTGGAACTTGCCAACTATGAGGACATTGACTAGCCCGGTGCTCAGACGATCCACAGACTAGGCACAAGTTCTTGGCCAATCTGCACTCATTTATAGTATGCCCCAACTTATGACAATATTTACACACAGTCATCCTAGGCGGAGGCACAGTAGCCATCTGACGCTTTTGGGGTGTTGCACCAACTTGCCTGCTCTGGGTTCCTCCAGAAATGTGTCCAATCGGACGCTTTATGCTACTAGTCGGTGCCCTCCTCATCAAGCCACTGAGCTGCTCTTGTTCCCTGGCGGCCGTTAACACCTCTGCAAAGGTCTTATACCTGAAGGATATCACATATCTTTGAAGTTTCAGGTGTAAGCCCTGCTGGAACCTTCTGGCTCGACTCTCCTCGGTAGAGACCATATATGGGGCAAATCGGCTGAGTTTAGAAAACTCGGCTGCATACTCATCAACTGTCCTCCCAGCCTGTCTGAGATTGATAAATTTCTGCTCCATCTCTGATTTGGCCGTGTCAGGAAAGAATTTTGCCAAGAACACTTCCGAAAATATCTTCCAAGAGATAGGTCCCGACAAATGGCTTTCTTCTGCAAGCCACCATATACGTGCCATTCCTGAAAGCTGAATTTTCACTACATCCACTCGATCAGCTTCCGGAACTCGGGCTGCTACTAATAAGTTTTCTGTGTCAATGAGCCACTGCTCAGCATCCAGATGGCTTTCTTCTCCTGAGAATACTGCTGGATTGAGTCTCCTGAAGTCAGACACATTCCCCTGCCTCGCTTGACTTCCTGAAGCAACTATCTTTTCCAGAGCAACAGTCAGTCGCTCACTCTGATGCTGCTGAGACTCTAATAACAACTTCATGAATTCCACTGACTCTATAGGCCCGTCCTCAGTAACTCTCTGAGCCATCTGTGTAATATACACCAAATTAGCGTCGGGACTAATAGGCGAAACAATGCTAAACTAATTCCGTTCCTAAGGATGGACTTGTGGGCTCATGTCATGTCTCTTGTTCCTTATCAACAGTATAATATTTTATACAAATCTACAGATAAGAACTAGATTCGACTAGCTGGGGTCGCGTTTCGCAAACCGTCCAATGCTAAATTCAAATCTAAGCTCTGATACCACTAAAACCATGTCACGTCCCACTGTTCAAAATAGAGTACATGACATGATCGGCAACCTGTACACGTCGGGTAGAACGTCCCAACGTATACACGTTAAGCCTGCTGTAAATCTGCACAAGTTTTCTGATATGATAATAACACTGCTGATATATATATTACATGTAACAGGAAAACAAGAGTACATAACACAGTTACTACAGTACCAAAAGTACAGTACAGTATACCAGAGTCCATCAGCATAATTATACAGTACTAAAAACATAAAAACATATGTACAACTATAAAACATACTGCGAACTCGAAAGAGACGGCAGACGCACGAGCTGTCCTACAGCTGCTCAGCCAAACCATCAAGATACTCTACGTCCTCCTCTGACGGTATAACCACGGACTCTATATCTAGGCAAACAAACCCAGGGTCTCAGATGCGACCGAGCAAGTGTGCAAAGGAAAAGAAATGAACAAAGTACTAGCAAAGTATAAACATGTACATGAATTAAACAAGAACTCTAAATAAAGGACGACAAGAATCATACTAGAATCAAGCATGATCAATGAATACATAAACATGTGCTATGAGACTTAACAATCAAGGAGTTCTTATCAGGTGGGTGTATCCCGTGCATACCCGGGATCACGGCCTTAAACGGACCCCTGGCTGCTAAGACCAGGGCCCTCCGCTAGGAGGGGAGCACGAAACAAGTAACGGGAGCTCATGGAGCTATGTACAATCGGTAGGTAGCACTACCATCCCCTGCAGTGGGAGAACAATATGGATCCAGTACACCCACCTAATAAGATCTGATCAATCATCCAGTCTCCCCATCCCCAAGTGAGTTTAGTTAAAGATGACAAGGACTGACATGATTTAACTGGAATAGGTGACAAAAAGATAGTAAACACGTTTTACGGACTGTGTTCTAGAGTTATTTAGACGAATGTGCATGTTTATAGTAAATAGCGGGCATAAATAATGTACTTGCCTATCATGTGTAACAGGAATCACTACCAGGCATATCAACATGCATGTAATGGTAGGAAGAAATCAAAATAACATGTAACGATAGTTTGTAATAACAGTACATGCAATTAACCCGACTATTTCCATGTTAACATGCACACTCCAAAAAGTCCAAGTCCTTGCTCCAATAGCTTACTTGATACAGGCCGATTAGCCAAACTGATCATTATATCGGATATCAAATATACCAATCAACTAATAAGACTCTACAAATGGTGTAATTGAAGAAATAATGAAAATTTAGGGAAACACTTGCCTTATGATTGAAGTTCTCGCTGTCCTGATTCCAACGAGACCAAGAATGCGCGATTCCGACGTCTATTGACCAAGTTATCGCCCGACGCACGACTCAGGGTCTATTTTGTAAATTCTAAAAGTGCACAGGGGGTTAACCGAGATTTTGCAGGGTTATAAATGTAATAATATTAATTAATAAGGGCTGTGGTTAAATTTTACCTTTTATAAAAATCGGGTTGCGGGTTTGTGGGTCGCGGATCGGGAACGCATCCAAACCCGTTATGGGTTTTCTTTTCTTCCCTGCACAGCGCTGCGCGCTGTGACCAGTGGCCGCAACCGCCCACGCGGCTGCTGCTGGCCGCGGCAGAGGCGACGCGGCGGTGCTCCGGCTGCGCGCGCGCGGGGCTCCGGCGAAGGTCGGAGCTCCGGTGAGGCTCCGTGGTGGGTTGACGCAGAAGTGAAAGTGAGATGGGGGAGAGAATGGGTGGTGGGGGTTTTAAGGAGGTGGTGGTGGCTTCGTGGCGGCGAGCGTGGGTGGCGGCGGTGGTTGGCTGGCTGCGGTGGCGGCTGTCGAGGATAGCGGCGGCGGTATTGGGCAGCCGGCTAGTGGTGAGGTCGGTGCTGGGCGCCGATGTTTGCTGGCGCAGGTGGAGTTGGGGTGGCGGCAGTTTTTGGTGGGGCTTTGCGCGCGTGGTGCAGGTGGTCGGTGGTGATGGTGTTGGGTGGCCAGAGTGGGGGTGCTGGAGTGGGCGGTGGTAGTGGTGTCGGGCAGCGGTGGTGATGGACGCTGGAGTGAGGTCGGGATGGTTTAGAGAGACAGAGAGACTCTTTAGCTTAAGGGTTAAAACAGATGAAAAGGATTAGATGATATTTAAATATCAAATAGGAAGAGTGTAGAAAGTTAAACACAATTCCTAATGTCGGTTGAAGATTTCTCTGGAACACTCTGGTTTGTAACTGTGGAAATGAAATAAGAAAATGGGATAAGTATTAAGATTTATTAATTATGATATTTAATTAAGAGGGTCCGAATTTGACTAGTGCCGAATCGTCCCAAAAAATTAGGAAAAATAGGGAATATTAGTTTAAGACGTAAGGAAAAATCGGATTACAAAAATGTAAACCGGTTTGTCAATTAAAAATCCCGAAAGGTTCCGTGAGACCGAGCGACACCCATTCGGCCAGATTTTGGACTAATTCTGAAAATTCTTCAAAAATTCTTGAAGGTAGAAAATAATATTTTAAAGCTTATTATAGAAGTAGATTCTATAAATTTTTACCTCATTTGCAAATTAAAAATCGTTGAGTGAATCAACTGTTTAAGATTAATTCCGATATTGGATATTTTTCAAATGAACTTGGAAAAATATTTAGAAAATTTTTGATAATCTAAACGGTGAGAAAATCAGTTGTGACACTGAAACGAGTATCGTCGGGTTTTCAGATTGGTCAATTTCCTATGTATTTTATATCGTATATCACGGTGACACGTATACTGATAACGGAGGGTTACAAAGTCCACCGTCTCTCAGCAGGTGGAGAGGACGGAGACCAAGGAAGTATCGCAGCGGGTGGAGGTTGATGCTACTCCACCATCTCCAGTTGGTTCAGCATTAGAGAAGACTTCACCGGATGTGACACCGGGTAGAGATCATGTAGCCAGGGTTGATGCTGAACAGGTTGAAGACATTATTGAGGATGTCGAGTTGTTTGCAGCCATTGGAATCAAGGTAAAACCACGCTTGTGGGTAAAGAAGCATGAATCTCAAGCTTGTGATCGCGACAAACTCAAGTTGAAGGCCGTTGTTCTCCATGATGGTCATGAGGAGGTTCATATGACTCAGCCAGATAGGTTCCCTGCTGCAGATTCAGGTACAAGTGCTTGAGCTTGATGGAGCTCATTTAAATGAACTACGGTTGGCTTGATCCCTTGGGTGAGGTACGTTGGCTGCCGTAAAGGCGCAGCCATTTGGTGATGCAACTCGTATGAAGCAGTTTGGGTTCTCGAGAAGCTGTTTGAAACTTCACGTAGAGGTGAAGAGTTATGGCCGATTGGAGCTTCACGTAGAGGTGGAGAGGCTTCATGTAGAGGTGGAGTGTTGTGGCCGATTGGACTTCATGTAGAGGTGAAGAGTTGGACCTAACGTAGAGGTGAGGTGTTGTGATCTCGATAAACAGATTGATCTTTTGATGAGAAGATGTTGAGCTTACATAAGAAGTGGTGTGCATCCAGTTGTGAAGCCGATGATGGTGTTTGTGTGCTCTACGCAGACTTGGTTGGATCGTCAGCTGAAAACATGTAGACTATATAGAGCTAGTCAGTTGGAGAGTCAATGTTGGCTCATGATGAGTTCTTCATGAGGTCGTGAAGTTGCGGAGTAGGAGCCACGTTCGGTGATCGGCATGTATGGAAGTTCTCCTAAGGTGAAGTATTGGGAAAGCATGTGTGGTGCATTCCAGTGTATAGCTGAGCTACAGATTCCAAGCCGAGATCGTGTGTCGATTTCGCCGAGATCGTGTGTCGATTTCGTCCGGTGCGCGCAAGCCGAGATCGTGTGTCGATTTCGCCAGGTGATAGATTGGGGTACGTTGGAGATCGGCTCAGATTTGAAAAATCTTCACCGAAGTGGAGAATTGTGGGAGAGAGGAGATAGAGGAGATGGAAGAAGGTAACACATAGATCGGACGACAAATGAGCGAGAAACGGCGCATGGAGCAGGCCAGAAGTGCTCCCGGTCGACCGGTGTGCACGGGCGTGCATAGGAAGGAGCGGTCGACCGGCCCGGTCGACCAACTGAAGTGGTCTCTGCTCTCGGGTTGGCGCGGTCGACCGGGCCGGTCGACCGTGGCATGGGCCGGTCGACCGTGGCATGGCTGTAGTTTCCTTTTAGGATTCGAATTCCTTTTCTGGTTGGGATTGAATCCACCTGGGTTTTCATAAATCCAGAGAGTCTGTGGTTATATAGAGGCTAGATGCCTCATGTATTGTATCCCTGAAAATCCCTAAGAGAAATCCCTTGCCTCCCTCAAGTTTCTCTCTTGTAATAGTTGTATTGATTGTTGAATCAATAAAGATCTCTCTCCCTTGCCCCGAGGACATAGGCACGTTGGCTGAACCTCGTTAAATTTATGCGTTGATTGATTTTCTCTATTGGTTGCTGTTCCTGCTGAGTTGGTTGTTTCTCTGGCTGAATCGAATCTCTACCAGTTGGGCGGATTCCTCAAAGAGGTGGTAGTTGTTGTGTCTCTTCTTCTGCGAACCGCTGCGCACAACGAGTGGTGTCAGGGGCACAACATTTAGTTGGTGCCCTTGAATTCCTCATGTTCGCATTTTTTTTAACAAAGTCACCTTCTTATCTCATTCTATTTTGCATGGTGTTTTTAAATTTTAATCGATTATTTTTCATGATTAGATAAAAAATATTCTTGTTTTTTTTGGGAAAAAAAAAAAATGAAAAGCGTTTATGGTAAAATAATAACAATATTTAATTTCTAAATAAAGGGGAAAAGGGGAAAGAGGGGATTAAATTAGCTTTTTTAGAAGAATTACAAGTATCTTTATTATATTCTCTAACAATAAAAACCCCATGATATAAAGAGGAAAAATTAGGGATCAAAATGACATTTAGTTAACAAGGACTTTCTAATGTTTAGCTAATTAATTCCTTTTCCTTTTCCTTTTCTCTCTTGTAAAGTCTTAAAATTGGGTTTCTTCTCTCTTTGTTTTCTTAGCGTTTGTTTTCTTAATATATAACTTATACTAAGGATGATTCAAACCTTAAATATCTCTATACCAAATGTTATAATTAGTATCTTGATGTCTTTCACAGTTTTTTCAAAGTTGACTCCAAATCACGAGAAATTTAAAACAAGCCACGGAAATCATATGATTTGCGCAAAAGTTCTCATATCATTTAACATTTAAAATCAAGCCATGTTATAATGTTTACATTGATAATGACGCAAATCCAGTTAGTACCTAAGTTATCTCCCCCTTCTCGCATGCAATCGCTGGCAAAAATCTTGTTACCCACACTCTCACTTAGGGGTGCCATCGGATCGGATACGGATCGGATATTACCTCTATCATATTCATATCCGCACCCAACCTTCGGATACGGATACGAATACAGATATTGACGGATGTGGAAAAATGATGTCCGTATCCGCCAAAATCGGATATCAGATATAAATCGGATATTAGCAGATCGGATGCGAATATTAATCGGATATGTAAAAAATGGATATGGTTAAAGATAAATTAAACAGAAATACTTATATTATTTTTTATCTCATCTACTACAATATTAAATGTGATACATACTATGATATTATTGTGTACATATCAATACATTCATCATATTCATTGTCATTCAACTTCTATACCAATAAATTACACGTCCTCCGGTGCTAAATGCCGATTCGGATGCCATGATTGATGTCGAAATACTCAAAATAAATTGTGGTACTCTTGCAAGAATCGAATACTTTCCACTATTACTTTTTCACCAACTCAAAATATCAAAATTTAATGTCTTATTCCATTGAAGAATAGTCTCCTCTATACCGATATCATTATAAAGCACGCAACATTCAGATATCGGATCGGATACGAATAAGATATTACGTTTACCATATCCGTATCCGCGCCACCTTTCGGATACGGATACGAATACGAATACGAATATTGACGGATATGAAAAAATGATATCCGTATCCAGATTAGAGGCGGATTCGGATGCGGATATCCGCAGATAATCCGTATCCGGTGGCACCCCTACTCCCACTTCATCTTCACCCACGTGGTGTTGTCAATGGATTTTTGTTTATTTAAATATGGTTTGGATTTTACCAGAAGACCACTGAGAAAAAGGAAAATAATCTATATGAGAAAAATCAGTGATTCTCCGCATACTTGCAAGTCTAACACCATACTATATGCACATAGTTTTTTTATGCATGTTTTTCTCGTATATATATATATATATATATATATATATATATATATATATATTTTGTATGCATCACAAGGCACCAATTTAACTTTGGTGCTAATATTAGCAGTATAGTTTTTTGCTAACATAATATTAGCAATATGAGGGTATATAAAATAACTCAAAATACTACCGAAATACAAAGATTTTAGATAATATAAAGATACATTACATAATAAGATGTTTAGAGTTTGCTGGAGTTTCATTTTGAGTATTCAGGGCCCCACAACCTTCTAATGGTTAGTGGGTCACTGATAGTTCTAATGGGCAATAGAAAATGATCATATTTGCAATTCGGGTATTTGATTTTTACCCTAAATCTCTCAAATTCTTATTCACCCTTCATGCAATTAGTGGAGCATGAAATTTCAGACTATCTTTCAATCTCAGTAGAATTCCAGACCCTTTTCGCATCTAAAAATTGACAAATATTATCAGAGTTATTTTGTGTACAAATAAATTGAAATCGATAGAATATAAATTATTGGTTAGTAGTCACATTGTTAAATTATTGCTAATTACTTTTGAAGATCAAATTCCACTGTAAAACTATAAAGATAAAAGTTTCACAGTAGATTATTAAAACTGCAATTCAATGAACCAACCCCTCTTGACAAGGGCACTTTTTTGTAGCGCAAAATTCTCTTTAGCTTCTTGTTCTGCTCTTACCATCTAAATTTATCAAGTTGTAAGATTTATATAGGAAAATTTTCGTGACATACTCAACTTTGATATCTTCAGATGTTCCAATGACCTTAAGTCAACAGAACTATTTTTTTCCCTTCAGAAGGGCACTTTTAACAGCAACACCTTGTACTAAATAACCCAATCAGTTTTGAGAATTTCTTGAACATGATCTTCTGAGTTGTCATCACAAAAAGAAAGCACATTAATACGAGAAAGATTAAATGTCTCATGTAAGAAAGTCAGAATGCAAGAGTCAAGAGTTACTGAATTAATTGAGTTAGTTCCTATAGTTTCAGAAAAAAGGAAAAAGAGATAATTTAGTAAAAGAATAGCTCATGTGCATATATTTATCAAACCAATTTTCATTAGAAACCAGCGCCAACTTGGTATGGTACCAAGGGGGGTAGTTTCAGCTTTCTAGGTGCTTAATCTGGAAGGAAATAAACTATGGACACGTTAAGTGGCTGTTTGGATACCTTAAAGTGAGTGGAAGTAAGAAAGTGGGAAGTAGGATTCTTTTCCTTTTAGAAAATGAGAATTTGTATTTTTTTTTCAGTTTTTAGATGATAATGGAGAACTGTAATTAGAAAAGTGTAATGTCCTTTTTAGTGTTTGGTTGGTAATATGGAAGTGGAAGTGGAAATGTTGACCACAAAGTTGATCGTAAAATAATATTAAAATAAAATTTAATTATGCAAAAAAAATTGGAATATAATTCTAATGCAAGTAAGATTTACATGACCACAAAATTAGCTGTTTTGAGTTACAACTTATTACAAATGAGATTTACATGACCACAAAATTAACTGTAGCATATTAGAAGTGAGGAAATGGTTGTGTAAAAGAGAAAAAGAAAAAGGGTTTTTTCATTTTTCTTTTCCGGTGTTTGGGTTAACAGTGAGGAAGGGTTCCTCACTTCCGCCCACTTAGGGGCTGTTTGGATTCATGGAAGTAGGCAAAAGTGAGGAAATGAGGAAGTGACATTTCTCACTTTCCTATCTATCCAAACACCGAAAAAGGAAAATGAGAAAACTCTTTTTCTTTTCTCTTTTACACAACCATTTCCTCACCTTCAGGGTGCTACAGTCAATTTTGTCATCATGTAAATCTCATATGTAATAAGTTGCAACACAGAACAGTTAATTTTGTGATCATGTAAATCTCACTTGCATTCTAATTACAATATAATTTTTATTTTTCTTAATAATTTTTTATCTTAAAATTATTTGGTGGTCAACTTTGTGAACAACCTTTTCACTTCATATTACCATCCAAACACTGGAAAAGACATAACATTTTTCAAATCACACTTTCTAAAAACATCCGAACACTAGAAAACTTACTAACCAATTCTTCAAGTTCCAACACAAACTATTATTATTTCTTCACTTCCACCCCTAGCCAAACTGCCCAATGAAACGCGAATAAATGTTGGGTGTTTTTGTGTAAATCACCCAAATGTTCAAATAAAATAAATCCGGCCTCTCTTAATTGGGTCGGTTCAGGTTAGGAAAGCCAAAATCCGACCGGACTTGTTGCAGGTTATTAGTACAGAGCCCCGCATGAATCGTTCGATGCGGGACTTCTCCATTTAAGATCCGCTCCCTCTCGCGTTTCACCGTTCTTCTCTCTTTCGTTCTCCTTCTCGTCGTCTTCTCCCTCCCTCCCTCCCTCCCCCTTCGTTTCCCAGACACGCGGCGCCAACACTGAAACCGTCATCCGGCGGCGATCCCGAAACGATACGTCAACGGTCGACTCGACGCGAGGATTCTATTACGATCTCATCTCCCTGGGGATCGAAATTATAGGGTTTAAATGCAAGCCTTTGCTCGTTCTATCTCCCCGATCTCGGCCTCGATCTCATATCCGTTCACTTTGAAGTAGCAAGTGTCAGCTTATAACGCTAGAGATCTGGACCCGATCTCAGCGAGCTTGACCTTTCAAGTAACTCTCTCAATTTTGATTATGATGGAGTAAATTATCTGGTCCCATATTTGTGATAATTCTTTTCCTATTCTGATTTACAAATAGTTTTTGTTTTGATCATTGATAAAAATTTTCTGCTTGCGGACCATTTTACTATCAGAGGACTATCTGTTTTACCTTTTGTTTTGTTATATCAACTGTTTGGATTAAAAAGATTTCAGAAACAGTGTTTTTCCCTTCTTCTTTCTAAAGATATGAATTTACTGACGTAGAGTAATTGGGGTTTTTGAGACGAGAGTAGAAGTTAATCTTCTTTATCTATTTCATTTTTATTGAAACTTGTTAGGTGATGATGTGTTTGTTGGGTCAGATATAAATACTAAATATTTCTCCAACAAATAATTTCTCAATCAAATTTGAATATCAAATTAGGGAACTAAATAATTGATTAAATGAATATCACAATACTGTAACGAATCAAATCCAAATACGAGGGTTTGTAGAATCAGATATAAATTTGAATACAGCTAAGTAAATTGGACCAAATCCAATATCCCATTATTCTTTTTTTCTTCAATTTGATACCACCCCTAAAACAGGTTATGTGCTTTCATTAATCATTTCTCTTTCCTGTAGATACTAATTTTTTCCATTGATCAGTTGTACATTTTTCATAAATGTGGTTGTCTCATGTTTGAGGCTCACAGTCTATTGAATTGTCCATCTGTAAATTATATTCACTTGGTTATGTTTTTGCCTCATTCTTATTTAATGTTCATCAGGAATAATAAACTGGATATAGTGTTTAGTTTTGCCGTAGAAAATCTGAATTTTGCAGACCTTATGTGTGTCTCTGTTGTGTTAGCATTTGTTAATTTGTCTTACTATTTCTTGTTCTTTGCAGTTACTGGTTCATTAAATTTGAATAGCTGTCATGGATAATGGGGAAATTGAGAGTGCAGATGAGGAAATGCCTGCACATAGAGGACGACCGTATAGTCCGGTGACATCCAATGACCGACCAGTTATCAAAATGTCTTCGATGGAGACTAGCTCTCGTTCAGAAATTTCATTAAAGTATGTTCTTTGCATTCAGAGATCATTTATTTATTATTAATTTTTTCATTGAATGTAACCAAATACCACATATCTTCACCCCACTACCACCCACCCTATGGTCCACACCCACACAAAAGGGGAAAAAAAAGAAAACAAGGAAGAAGCTGCTATAAGTTATTTTTTTTAATTCATGTGTATGTTGTCTGCCTAATTGGTGGGAACTTCTGACCTTTTCTCTCCTTAGTGTTTTGATGCATTGTATTATTACTTATTTTATAAAATGACTGATATGATGCATAGTTTATTTGAACGACGACATTTTGTATCTCTCACTTATTATTTAAAGACCTGACCTGATTCATATATTATTTATTGCTTGGTGTTAAAGAAGGAATCTATGGACAACGACTGAACAAGTAAATCTTGGATAGCCCATAAAGCCTTTGTCAAGCTAAAGGGCATGTGGAGCATACTTGGTACTCGGGTGAAAGAAAAAGGATACAATATTAAAACACAATTCCAAGAATGAAGACATTAAGTGAATTGGAGGTACACACCCACAAAAAAAAAAAAATTAAGAGAGAAGAAAACTTAAAAGCAAATCTTCACTGGAGCATGTTTGTGTGTTTTTTTTTTGCTTAGGCAATGCCTTATACAAGCATGGAATAACTGTAGAACGTCCATAAGAATGGCATGGAGTCCTCTGTGAATTTTTTTGATTAGGCAATGTCCTTATACAAGTGGAGATTGTTTCGAAAGTTAGTTGGCCACAACATTTTTTTTGGTTTTGTATCTATAGTGCAATATCAGTATGGGAATTGAGAGATGATCTTGGATACCAAAAAGTAGGCAAAGTCTGTCCCTAAGTAACTCTTTCACTGGAAAAGCATAACCTGTACATCAGAATTGCACTTGATTAAACCCTGAAAAGAAGAAGAAGCACATTAACTATATGTCATAATGCGCTTGTCGGAATTAATTGTGTAATGAAGGTGAGCGGGAGTCCAATTTAAGCTGGTGTACACGTGGGGAAAAAGAACGAAAGAAATTGACAGAGAAGAGGGCAATGGAATAAGCAGACTCAATAATAGGAATACACTACAGCTGCAGAGTCTCAAAGAATTCTCAAGTTGGGGCTGCATGGGAACAACAAGAAACCAGTTTCGGAAAGAATCTCAGTAATTGGTATTGGTCAGTTGTAAAACCTTGACCCTAAGTTTTGACAAGTGTCAATTAAAATTATAATGTCCGAATGGTTGCTTTTACTGCTGTTGACACCAATAAGAAGAATATTCTCTAAAATCCTGAAATTTATGTCTTAAATTCTGCTTGTACGGGTGAATCCAAATCACTATGGGAGTCAAGTCAATTGCCTCGCTTAATGGTATGCTAAATGCTTGAACTATATCCTTATGCCTACATGTCAATTCTAAGTCATAACAAATTATGTTATGCCCTTAGAATCGAGTAGTGGGCGTGCGGGTGTGGGCGGGTGCGTGCGTGCGCGTATTCCTTTAATTTTTTGGTAACTTGCGCTGGACTTTTCTAATGATATCATGGATGGGTACCCAGTATTGACATCCATTTAACTACATTGTAGCTTATAACCATAAAGCTTTGGCAGGCCTTTGAAGCACTGATGATCATGTAACTCGTGTTGGAACATGAGTCCGCCCATATCCTGGTGCTTTTACCTGTAATTTTAACTTCATTGGGATCTCACCTTTTGGTTACTTAGCAGTTAGCATAGTGGGTAAAAGTCACTAAGAAGCTACGGTCATTAGTACTGCTAGATTGCAGTTACGGGTCAGGAAGAAATGCTGATATGTGTAAACTTGTTTGAAGGCTAAGTCTGAGAACTAACTATTGGTTTCTTTGATGTTATCAGGTAATGGAAAAGCTTCAAATAAATGCTATACTTGTTAACTATTATATATCATCTCTTTGCCATATGTTGCACTGTGGTTGTCACATTAAATACTGAAAAATAGGTGAATACACTTTCAGGATGTTCAAAGCTCAGCATGGGCATCATAGAGCTTAAAACCAAACTGGCTTTTCTTATTTTTGAAGTCATGGTTGATAAAAATGTTTGAAGAAGGAAAATTCTAGAGGCGCAAAATGATGTTACTTGAACTTGAGATGAAAACCTCAATGTAGTTTGAAAATTGAGGCTAAAGGAGAAAGGAACCCTAAGTTTTTCTGAAAGGATCATAGTAGGAAGAGAAGGTGAAACAGTAAACTAGTAGTCTGGGATTGCTTTGCATTGGTTAAAATTTGAGCTCATAGAACAAATCATAGCAATAAATGAACAAGAAAGTACGTGGACTTGGTATCTTAGAATGGAGGTTGAAACTGGGAAGACATTCATCTTTGGAGGTGTTTTGATTGGACTAATCAGGGATCCACTTTTAAGCATGGTAAGATCCTATCCTGCAAATTATGTTGGCTGTCTTTGGGAGGATTAGTGTAGAATTCTGGAGCCAAACCTAAACTTTAATTGTTTATTCGAAAGTGCTATAGCAGGCTTTTCAAAATTCCAACTTGGCGATCTTCCAGATATCACTTAGCAAAAATGAAATTAACGTTTAGAAAAGGTGCTGAATCTGCTTGGACTCTTATTCTATATCTTCTTACAAATAATCATAGGCAATTTTGAGCCATCTAACAAAGCGGCATGGGTACCCCACTGCTTATATGACAAGCAAAGGGATTGACACTGGATATAAAACATGATCTTTCAGGTATCTATTGACAAAAATGAGATTAAGTTTAAGAAAACGTGCTGTATATGTTTGGCATTTGAGTCAACAGACAATCATGGGGCAATTGAGTCATCTAAAATCTCATGAGAGCCACTGCATCATTGCTGCTGACAAAATCCATAGATTCCACACACAGGGATTGACACTAGATATACTTATCAGGCATAGGAAGACTTGTACCGTACCCCAGGTGTAAGGTGTAACCCATGTGAAGTGCAGTATGTTAGCGACACTCACACCCTACTGTCCCTTGTCTCTGCTTCCCACCAAGCAAGCGAGGCGTGCCACATTGAATGGTTCTAACCCGCAGAGTAACGGGTTATCCCTGTTGATTTATTTAATCCTTTCATTTTCCCCAATCTCCAAACCCCCATCTTCAATTGCAAGCCCCTGCAGCTTCCACTTGTCTACAGTTTCTAATGTCTTTCTCTCTTTCCTCCCAAGTTGTGGATGGTCCTTGGCTGGTTGACAGCCGATGAGCCTCCTAACTGCCTCTGTGCAGACAAGCATGCTTAAAGAGAAAAAGAGAAAAGAAAGGGGGAAAACAGACACCCACACACACACAAAATTTGAATTTGATTTTTTTTCTTAGGATCGTGTTTAATAGTGCATCAATCTCTTTCTTTCTTGTTTCTCTTCTTACCTCTTATTCTTCTTTGTTTCCTCAAATGTGTTCTGTTCTTCTCATCT
Organism: Agave tequilana; assembly: GCA_038442645.1. NCBI lineage: Eukaryota > Viridiplantae > Streptophyta > Magnoliopsida > Asparagales > Asparagaceae > Agave > Agave tequilana. The sequence goes on from JAVJIF010026008.1 coordinate 22,240, forward strand.
TTCCTCTCCATGCTCTCTTCCTTTTCTCTTATGTTGTGCTGTCATAGCCATTGTTTTAGAGAAGCGCTCCATTCGTCAGTGTCTACACTTTTCTTTTCCTTTTTAATTAGTTTGTGGATTAAATTCGATGAATTAATTAAAAAATCATACTTTTTAAAAAAATGCACCTTGCGCCTTGACTACGCATGGAATGTAGTTTTTTTGAACTTACTCCGACTATGGCTTGATGTTGCCAATAACTATTAGGTCAACAAATCTAAAGAGATCAAAAAGGTCCCCACCATGTGCCCGTCTCCAAATCGCCATACAATGAGGATATAAGCAGATGAAAGAATGCAAATATACAACTAATAAACTGTCCCAGATAAAATGAACATTTATTCCTTTAGTCAGCATAGAATGCAAATATACAGCAAATTTGCACTCATAAATTGTCCTAGATAAAAAGAACATTTTATTCTTGTGATCAGCATGACGAAGAGAGTATTCTAGGACTACATATTTAACTAATTTATTCTCTTACTGTGCAATTTATAGTATACTGTTAAAATCAAAATCTTTTGTGAAGTCTAATAGACTTAGTTGTCTTGTTTTCCCCAGTCAGTAATTTCTTGTACTATATCCTATTATTTCTTGTCCTTAAGGAACTGCTGATACTGTGACGACAAAATTATACATCTAATTTTATGACTATTGTAGGAATATTAGAGTGAAGTCTGATGTGGAAACTACTGCCAATGGAATGGAGGGTTCTTCTCATACGCGTGGCAGACCATATGGATCTCAAATGAATCAAAACTGGAGTTGTTTGGTTTTGATTCCCTTGTTAATATATTGGGCCTTAAGAGGTATGTAAAGAGAATCCTATACTTTTTCATAAAACTTTATTATTCGATGCACAGTTCTTTCCATTGTATTATCATGAGTAAGTGTGGGATTTCATTTGCTTCAATATTTTAATCGATTAAGTAATTACAGTATGACAGGGGAACAAATTCCAGCACCTTCTAGTCCCAGAGATGGGGAGAATGTATCTATTACTCTTGGACGCACCAAGGTATATTACCTCACTGCTCTGTTTGCATTTCTTAAAATAAATTCTAATATTAGGTAGGTTGCATTTGAGTAGTATCAACCATGGTATTATGCAATCCCTTACAGATTTATTAATCTTTTCTTGCAACTGTTTTGATGTGTGTGTTTTCTGATGTTCATGTTAACTGTTGATGAGTGTGACTAAGCAAAGACTGTTGACCACTAGGCAACAATTGATACAATTATGTCCAGGTGTTGCTGGAGTGTGGTGCGGTGAAGTTGGTGCTTGGGGTGTATGCGACGTCTCAGCTGAATTGACTATGTTGGAAGCCTGCCATTGACTATGTTGTGGCTTTGCTGTAGGATGCAAAGAAGAGTATGAAAATCTGCTAGGATAATTAGAGTCACTAAAAGTCTACTGTAGACATCAATAAAGAAAAGGGGGAGAATGGATTTGCTACTCCACTGTGGTTGGGTGATTATATCTGGATCCCTATAAATGTCATATGTATGAAGTAATTCAAAAGAACTTATCTAAAGAAGCTGTTCTGAGATGCAGCGACTACATGGACCGGAACCCCATGTCTGTGACCAGATTACTATGTTGTTTCTGCAGTACAAGAATGCAAATGGCATGCTAGGGAAAGCACTAGCCGTGTATGGACGTTCAGTAGTTCCAATTGACTGATACAAATTTAGTCTTGAATTATTGGTATCTGGTTGTTCCCTGTACCTGATTCTTTTGGAAATGGCTTATCGGTTGGGCTTAGATTGCAGTGAAATACATGTGAGACATGTTCATGAAGATATAAGCCTCACAAATAGCTCTATTTGGTGCGTGAGGAACTGGAGCTTCTTTGATGGGGATAAAAAGCTAGCCAACTTTAGGATTGTTTTTCTTTAGGGATAAGAAAATTACTTTTGTGATTTGTTAACGCCAGTGTACTTCTTTCTCTAAGATTCCAATGAAGAAGCAAAATAGATAGATTCCAATAAAATCTTTCTCCTGAAAGTGAAGGCACCTAGCGAAGGCAGTTGAGAAGGGTGAAGAAAAGCATAGGGTGCTAGCCAAAGAGGTTAGTAAAGTCCCAAGCATGGCCTGCAAAGGACGCCCCTTTTGATGATGAAGATTAGATGAAGATGTCTTCCCAGGTAAAGATGGTCACGAACATTTGTTGGAGAAGGCTTCAGGAGTCAGTGAAGCTTAATTTGGAGCTTGTATTGCCATTACCACTGCAATTGCTGGTTCTTCCAGCTTTTCCTCGTGTTTTTCTAGTGACGAGAGTTATTTGGCACCGATAAGGAAATGGAGGTGGATGAGAGATCATGGGTGGGAAAAAATGGAGAACCAGTTGGAGGGAGGTATAGAGGAGGCAAAGATGGATGCATTAATGGGGAGCAAATGGGGGATGGGCGGTTGGAGGGATTGCAGCATTATGAAGGACAGAATGAAAGAGAAAGGTGGTGACTATATGCGTGGTGAGGGCGAGGGAGGAAAGGAGATGGATGGATGATGAGGAAACATAAAAAGGAGTAGTTAGTTTCTACTTTTAGATGTTAGATAATGGTTCTGATTTTTGCTAGAGACTCGTTCTCCCTTATGTATCTCTTATCTTTTATTCTTTCAATATATGTCCAAAATTAAGTAACTCCACAAGCTGATCTCTGGTGGTTTATGCTTCTGGATCTTGGTGAAGTCTCGAGTTACTTTTCTAGAATGCATATATGATTGGAGGTTTTTTGGTCAGATGACTCTGCATGATATATTAAATTAAGATCTCAATTTTCAGAAAAGCTGATTTTTGATATTGGTTCTCTTGGCCAACATAACATGTATCATGTGGGTGATAGTGTGACTTTGAAACTTCTATTTTGCTTTTATTAGTTCTTTATATTTCTTTTTCCTTCAGCTACAATTTTAATTACTGTTACCTGTTTATAACAAATAATTTTAGCCCACAAGCTTACGTGCTGGCTACTTATGTAAGTGATTTGATTTTGTTTACAGGAAACTGGTCCAAAGCTGGGGACTATGATGGGTGTGTTTATACCATGCTTGCAGAACATCTTGGGTATTATCTACTATATCCGTTTTTCTTGGTAATTTTCCTCTTCCAATTGATGTGATTTTTTGGAAATGTTTGATGCAGAATTCAATCTTAGGTTGTTTCAAATGCAGTAGTTAAGTAAAGTTGTAAGTTTCAATTGTTCAAAATAATCATTGAACATTGTAAGAGAAATACCAACAACTTAAAATCAGTGCTCATCAGTTTTAATCTTCTCTTCCTTATCCTTTTAACAATATAATTCATCATTAACAAATGTGGGAAATATGTCTTATGTGGTGGATCGATATTATCAAATCATATGAGGTACTTTTGTCCCTATAGATTTTGATTTCACCTGTATGACTCTTTTGTTGCTGAACTGCGGACTGATGCCTTGCCACACTTTCAAATGACCTGCTCACCCTTGTATGACAAAGATTACATAGAGAGCTAGCAAAATGTATCACTTTAGCAGAACTTTTCTGGATCTATTCATCTGGTGGACAGAAACAGTTCTTGCCATCCTTTGCTCTTACTGTAAAGTGTGAATCGCAAATACTGGGAAAATTACATTGGAAGATGACACACAAACACACATTCACCCCACCACGGTCGCCGTTGCCGAGAGAAAGTGGGGTAATGCAATAAACTTATTCAGAAAGACAGACCTGGAAAATTGTGTATTTATTAGCAAAATGGTTATCCTTTCTAAAGTTTAAAACACATATTTATGTTTTTTTACCTTTTGATTTATTTTTTTGACAAAGTATTTAATATCAGATTTATAGGTATTATTTTTGGGGCATTTCGTTTCAGCCACCTAAGTCAAACCGTTATTAGGAAAAAAACTCACGCGCATAATTTTATTTGCTTCAACCACATTCTTTTTTAAAGTAAGGATATGCACCCATGTGTCAAGCGCTGAAGCGCTCATCAGCGATGAAAAACGAAAATGCTCTTAAGTAATCGCTTCAAAAAAAGAGGACCACTTCAAAAATGCGCTATTTCTGAGGACTGCGACTATGATCGTAGTCCTCACAAAATAATCATAATATAAATGACTACAATTATGATCGCAGTCCTAAAAAAATGCCTTATTTCTGAGGGTCCTCACAAAATGATCACAACCCTATTTCTGAGGATTGAGGGCTGCAATCATGATTGCAGTCCTCACAAAATACACTATTTATGAGGACTGTGATCATGATCGCAGTCATCTTTATTAGATCTGTGACCATGATCACAATTTTCATAAAAATATCTTATATTTGGGTCTTTACGAGGACTGCGACCATGATCGCAGTCTTAAAATAGGACTGTGAACATGGTTGCAGTTTTCACAAAATGTCTATTCTTGAATTTTTGTGTGGACTGCCATCATGGTCACATTCCTCTTTATTAAGATTACAATCATGATCACAGTTATCATAAAATGCTTTATTTCTGAGTCAGTCATCACAGAGGACTGCGATCATGATTTATAATCCTCATATTAGTATCGTCATTATTAGCAGACTCCTGTCCACTGACATCTAATGATTTCTAATATTTTCAGATCTAAATACAAACAAAACTCATCGCGAGCACGAATAAAAAAAATCTGTAAAAGGTCGACCCGTAAATATCTTTGCGTTGGGGTCAAGGTTAAGGGGAAAGCAATGTCGGGGGTGACGGGGAGGGTTAAAGAGGAAATAAAAATATATAAAGAAGTGGTGGTTGGGTAGAATCAATTTATGCAGATCAGTGTTCTAAATATCGGTTTCATTAATCGTGCGGTCCAACACTGAATAATAATTAATCGGAGATTAATCGGGGATTAATCGTTTTTAAAAATTTTAATATATTTAATATATTTATACACAACTATATATGAATATATACAGTTAATTATTGAAAATACCTAACTATTATACAAGAAAATATCTAGATGTGAAGTTATAAATCATGATATGATGAACAAGACAATATGAATAAATAGTAAAAAAGAAAGAAGTAAAGAACTTATCTTCACATTAGTAATCTAAGATTTCAAATTCTGCAACATAAATATAAATCAAAGAACTTACTTGTAAAATAAGATAAATAAAAAAATAGTCAATTTATCAATCAAAATAATGAACTTTAAAGAATAATAGAGAAAAATTGCTAAATAAGTTAATTTGAAATAATCAAAAATAATAAAACATAAGTATCATTTTATGCAAAATATACAATAATAAAATATCATAATTCATCTACTATTTAATAAATAACAGTTCATCTACTCTTTAATAAAAGATCATTATCAAATCATCAATCACAACATAAACTACTTAGCGATCCAACACACAAAGTGATAAGTTTTTCAAATAAAAAACATATGAATTACCTAAATGATTAATTGGGGATTAATCAGATTAATCACACATTAATCGGGGATTAATCGGAGATTAATCGTTTTGGACCAGATTAATCGCTCGAGCGCATAATCAGAGCGATTAATGCAATATTAAGCGGGCTGCCACTGAATAGGATTAATCGGCCGATTAATCCTATTTTTAGAACAATGATGCAGATACGGATGAGGCTGTAGCAAACAAAATTATGAAGTTGAGTTTTTTTCCTGATTATGACGCAAAGTAGGTGGCTATAGTAAAATATTCTAATATTTTCCCCAAAATTTTCAATCTTTGCCATGAAATCTTGTAGAACTTTGTTGATAAGCTATTCCTATTAGTGCAACCAATGGAAAACAAGCAAAATTTGTATAACTTTATAATGTATACATATTGCGTTGTGCGCCCCCCCAACACGCATATGGGCACACATGCATACAAATTATAACCAACATATAGAATTTGACGGTCGGCATACCCTTGTTTTTTTGTTCCTTTCTTTTCTTTTTTTTTTCCTGTGAGCTGAATTTAAAACAAATTAATTTCGTTATCCAATCTTTTCATGCTTTCATTGTCCTTTTCAATTTTCGACAAATGTTTTGTTCATATATTTAACAAACACTATATTTTTCACTCTAGTGTTTTGTCATATCACATTTTGCTAACTATGGTCTACTAGAAAGAGAGTATCTATTTTAAAAATTTATCAATCTTATTCTTTTAGCTCAATTGGAGAGGAATATAGTGACCAAAAAAATGTATGCATTGCTTGTTTGAATCATATCTAGTATGTTTATCATAGTTAGATGAGTGATAAAACTATAACATATTTTGCTAGGTTTCTAGAGACATGGGGTGTATTCAATATGGTATGGACACATTTCTGTTCCTCAACAGCATTTTTTTTTATGCCTTTACATCTGCTATAACTTGGACTGTATCCCCTTCTTTGATCATTTATTTTATATGTCATGCACTTAATCCAGATTCATTTTCCATGCCTTGTTTCTTAAACTAGGATTTTGCTTCCCTTTGTAGGATTGTGGGTATGGCTGGCATTGGTGAAGGTCTCATGCTGGTTGCTTTTTGTGGCTCTTGCACATTTTTAACTTCAATATCATTAAGTGCAATTGCTACTAACGGAGCAATGAAGGTACTGCACACCCAAAGAGGCTTGGTGGTTATGGTTATTATCATTTCCTCTGGATTTTTCATGAAGATTTGTGATGCCAGGTGTAGACCAAACAATAACCTAGAGATGGTTTCTGATTTGATGCCCTGAAATGAATGCAAAATGTGTGTTTGTTATATTATAAACACTTAAAATGAGAATCGTTTTATTCAGGAGGAGCAGATAGTTGACAGAAGAAGATCAGCCTTTGATTTGACCTAACCAATTTTTCTAGCTAAAATTTACTCCTAAACAGCTGGTTGGGGTGTATAGCCTTATCCCTAGGCTCTCCATTAAGTCTAGAAACTCTCCTGTGTAAAAACGAATCTCCACAAGTAACCATAAGATTTATGCTTTTCTCAAACTTTCTTTGGAACATCCCATCTTGAGTACCTGTTCAATTCTTTTATGTTCCTTCAGCTTCTTATTCAATAGAACTTGAGGTTTAACAACTTTCCTTGTTAGATCCTTATATCGTGGTTCTCGTCTTGAATTTCTTCTTTATAATAGGAAGTTATATCCATCAATCATCTATCCTACCTGTAATAATGGACACCATAGTTGTTTATTTCACAAATGAAATGGCCTTGAGGGGAAAAGTTATTGTGGCTGACCCCAAAACCAAAAATCAAGAGACATACTTTATTGTTGTTGTCATAGTTAGTAAAATGTGATCGTAAAAAAGGAAGCAGGCAGTATGACATTTTTTAGCTGTATGAAAAAGAAAAGACAGAAAAGAGAATATAAAAAAAACCAGGTAGTAAATTAATTGTGTTCTCAACAATTCATTTCTGAAAAATGGATGTAAAAAGAGTATATGTGCCAAACTTATATGCTGGTTATCTATTTGTCTCTGTGTAAAGTATTAACTTACTTGACAGCAATACCCTGTGATTTTATACAAATATACACACTTTCATGTCTATTTTGCATGTTTTCTATTGCTTGAATTTGTAAAAAAGGTTTACTAACAGCCCCTCTGAAGCCCCTCTGAAATTATGACATCTAAGATAACAACTATTGGTAAGAAAAACATTAAATTAGCTAAACTAACTTTCCGCCTGTAAGTATAGAAAGTGTAGAACTGCTTTTAAAAGGGTTAAATATTTTTCCTGAAGGATGTAAATCTTCTGCCTCTCTTTTCTAATGAGTCCATGTGCTCTGGTAGTCTGGTTCATGCATGCGTGCGTGATTGTCAGTGTGTGTTTCTTAAAAAAGTGAGGGATTCCTGGATGCTTAACCAACCAAATAATAATTTACTGGCTCATAATTATGGAATTTGAAGGGGAATTGTAGCTTGTCATGGTCTTCTTGACACAGTTTTTCAGCAGAATATCATTATCATCTCATTATCCAATCCCATTACATCAAAATGGATAGCATCAAAATAGGTTGGCTGTGGAGCACGACTCAAAGTGGAGAAATCTCTCAAAGAATTGATGAACTTTATACAAGTGGCCGTCAACATGACTCACCATTAATGTATTAGTTCCACACTTCTAGCTGAGGAACTTATGAGCAAGTGAGGTCTATCCCATAGAGCCATGTTGTAGTTGGCTAGTAGATAAACCTAATGGTTTAGACTCACACCAGTAGTTGGCGAGTAGATAAACCTAATGGTTTAGACTCACACGAGTAGCTGGTGAGTAGATATACCTAATGGTTTAGATTCACACGACCAAGGAAAACCTTCTAATTCCTCTTGGTTGTAGAAAGGTTTAGATGAAGTGGAAGGATGATAAAAGTGGCTTCTAGAGATTTAAAGAAATAGAAGTCCTCGGGAAAAACCGACATTCATTTTTCTCTTCAATTTTTAAGGGTGTAGAATCCTAAAATCCACATTTTGCCTTTTCTAAAAGCTAGAAGTCATTCTCTCATTTCTTACTCTCTCTCTCTCTCTCACTCTTTCTCTGTTTGTGTGTTTGTCTATTTTTAAATTACTTTGGGATAAGTATAGTATCATGAGGACTTAGAACTTGTCTATCAAAAGGAGCGTCAAACATCTAGGAAGCCACATCCATTGACACATGTCTCGAACCGGTACATCATTCCTTAAAAGTAAGATATGAGACAATGATAACAACAGAATTTGACACCACCCTCAAACTAAATCCAAACACGCACAAGGGTTAATACCAGTGTTCTAAAGAGCAAAAAGTGTATCATAACGGAAGAGTGCTGCTATAGAGGAAAGCGGACGCTACAACGGGATGGGTATTTAACTAAATATACATAACTAATGCATACGTGGTTTATATATATGGATACATATTTTTGGGTTTAAAGAATTAAAAGATAGGAAATTTTGATCAATGAAAGAGATATAAATTGTTATTTAGACCACAATTGAATCAAAGTGATGATTTATAAGCCATGGGCGGAAGAAAGTTTCAATGCCCGAGATATTCTCAAACATCACACTTAATAATTGAAACTTGAATGTTGAAAACATTCAAAAATTCCAATATGAAAAATTATGAGATCTTCCATCAAATAAGTGATCCCTTTGAAAGAAATTTGAAAAAAACATACTTGAAGAAAAATTCGCGGAAAGACAAAAGCTAACATTGTTGTTGATCCCAACAGAGAAGAAGTCGATAAGAAGTTGACTAATTCGCTTCGACTACTTACCACTCTGATTGCTCCCTCCCATCGCTGCTCGCCATCACTACAGGAGAGAGAGAGGTGCTCGACTTTTTAGGATGAGTTGGTGGTAGGTGTGATAAATTTTTAAAGCGGTTGGGTTTTTTGCAATTAACAAGTTAAGAATATTTTGATGCTAACCCGCTTTTTGCCTCTTTTTTGCGGGTCAAAAAGCCTACTTTAGCGGGTTTGCGATAGCTAAAGTGGCTGCTATAACTTTCACCTGCTTAGTTGTTCAGCATCATGTTAAAGTGTAGCGGTTTATTATTGCAACGCTAAAGTGACCGCTAAAAATGCTATTTAGAACAACACTGGTTAACACTGATCAGTTTAAATTGAAAATCAAATTAAACCAAATCGGATTGGGAAAACCAGTTTGGTTTCAGTTCTCAAAGAAAATAGTTGGTTAAAGAAAACAGAATAAAAAATCTTAATAATTACATATGTGTAATTTTTATATGTAAAGTATATATTAGTGAACATAAATATAGTTTAGATATTAATAAATACATCAAATATATGTTAACTGATGTCAAATATATTATAAATTTGAACATTGTATAAAAAATCATACTATTGGCCATGGATTTTTCGTCAAGAAATTAAAAAGCAACTTGTTTTGACGTGATTTACCGGTGCACTGTCGCCAAAAAAAAATAAATAAATCAAAGTTTAGATTTTTTTTTTGGGGGTAAAAGTGGTTAATTTGTCGGCACTTGATTGTTTGCTTTTTAGTTTCGAGGTAGTTCATGTGTGGTAGATTTCTTACAATGGTACAAAATTTCAATTTTGGAATGTCGATTTTAAATTTGGTGTGGGAGTTTTTGAATTTTGGATTGATCCTTCTGAAAGTACTCCTGCTTAACTCTATATATGTTTATAAAACTAGCACATCAGAACACCTGGTGATTAGCAGTGAACATACATACGTACCAAGAATAGAAAGGAAAAAAAAACCGAATGAAACCTTAATGATTAATGTTTATATATTATAATTTAAACCAAACAAACATTTCCGGAAGTCTAATCCAATACCCCCATCCTAAGACAATCCCATGATATCCTTCACATGTTTCAAATGTGTTTAGGTTGTGTTTAATATTGTGTACCCTTTGTCAAAGGATCTTGCTATGTTTGTGAAAGCCATATATAGCTTTGGTTTATTCCACATGCTATATTTAGGATTTATTTTGTAGCCAATATAGCTCTACAATGTGATATTTTTGGTTCTTTAAAACCGATAAGACTTTGAGGTATCTGAATATTTGCGTTGGGCAAGTTCTGTGCAAGTGTTGATATGTGTTCAGACCTGGATACCGGGCATTGGCTACTAGATAGATCAGTGAGAAGCAACATTGGCTACTAAATTTTAGTGATTGATATAATTTAACCTGAACTTTCAGGGTGGTGGTCCATATTATCTTATTGGTCGAGCCCTTGGTCCAGAAGTTGGGGTTAGCATTGGATTGTGTTTCTTCCTCGGAATGCTGTTGCTGGAGCCATGTAAGTTTCTTTAATATCAACTTGTCCTTAATCCAATTATGCATTATGCCATGTGTTTATTTATTCTCTTACACTTGATCATTTAGGCAAAGTTCAGTGTTTTGTATGGTTGGATCCACTTTTGAATTGGGTTCTTTTCAATATTGTTAGAAAAGTTACTGTTTCCTATTACTTTGTGTATATCTAGACGTCAAGACAAAACAGTTCAATAAAAAATTACTATAAGATCTGGATAAAGATTACTAACTTTTCAAAAATGTTAAGAGAAATTTGTCTAGAATTATACGGCTTTAGTCCACATTGATTCCAGTATTTACCTCTCTTATTAACTTATGAAATATTGTAAGAATGGTGAGGAGTGATTGCAGTCACTGTGTTGTATATGTATTAAAGAAGTTGGTAATATTTTACTTATGTGTGACATTCCCAACAATAAACGAACAGTTCTGTGATGTTTTTTCAGGTATGTCCTGGGAGCGATAGAAACATTTTTAGATGCTGTCCCAAATGCTGGATTCTTTAGAGGTAACTAAGTTGATAACTGCATCAAGTTTCTAGCTATTCTTTTGTATAGTGGTAATTTTCTACTCTATTCCTTTGGATCCAAATATGCAAGTGCGATTCCAAACATAAGCTGGTTGGTTTCCCTTTATTTATCTGAGCTAGCGGTTTTCCAGTCTAATATTTTGCAGCTCATGATTTTCTGTTCATGATCTGGATCATTCAAAGCTTATTTGATCTGGATTTGACAGTGGATAAAGGATCTAGCATGATCTTAACAATTGGATTTTACTAGTCGAACGCGGGTCTTGCTATCCAATCATACTAGATCATTCTCATCAAAGTTGTAAAACCACGATGGTACTAAAACTGACTTCTTTACTTTTCTTCTTACTTTTAAAATATGAACTTTTATATGACAAACTTACTCTAATTATTGGTAGGAACTTGAAGTAATTAAATTGTAGTTACTTGTTTAAACATGAACTTACAGTAATCTAAGTGGATTTTACAAGTCAAAATGTGGATCTTAAATCAATGTTTTTATTACATTTGGGCTTGAATCCTTATATGGGAAAGCATATGTAATGAAGACACATTTTGTTAAACATGATTTTCATTATTGAAGGAAAAATTGTGTTTAACCCCGAGTATTTCCCCAGTGTGTTCCCGCCCCTTTCTTTTCCCCATGCCAAACCCCCCTCATATACATCTTTTGTGTATCCTAGCCCTTGCTTATGTTGTTCTGTGAGCTTGTATATTTGGGTGGGACTTATTTGCCATTGTGCCTCCCACTCTCATCCTCTTCTTTTATCTTCTCCTTCAACCCTAAAATCTAAAAAATCCCAATTTTCTCTCCATATCTCTGCTAAAAAGAACCTAAAAAAAAGTTTTCCTTCTTTCATCTTCTCTGCATCTGAGATATAAAAACGTTCATGTTCTTCCAAACCTAAAAATCTAAAAGAACTCATCCCAATCTCATCCTTTCTCATTTTCTAAATTGTTTATCTCTTGGATTTGAGAAACTAAATCCAAACGACCCATTTTCTCTCTTTTTCTCGATCTCTCATTGAAAAAACCCCAAAGATTTAAAAAAAGCTCATCTTTTTCTTCTAAATTCTTCATCTCTCATATTTTAGAAGCTAAACCCAAAAAGACCACTCTCTCTCTCACTAAACTCAAAAAAAAAAACTCAAAGATTTAGAAAAAAACTCATATATTTCTCTTTTCTTCTCTCTATCTTCTTCAGCACCCTTCCTTTTGTTTCATTGTGGATCATATCAAATAACTATGGGTTCTTGGTCGTTAGATCACAATTTCTCCATTGAGCTTATTAAAGGTGTCTCTGTTTTAAAGAAAATTGCAAATTCTTCATTGAATTATTTTCTTTTTGAAAAAGTTCTGATGAAAGTTTAAAGTTTTTTTTTGAAAAAAGCTACCATTTTGAAATATGTTAAGTGTTGAAACTTTTCATTAAATGAGTTTTCTCTAAAGAAGAAAGATGAAGAGTCTCGCTTCTGTGTAAATTGTTTGCTTTCTTGTACAATTTGTCCACTTTTTATGTAAACTGTCTACCTTTCATTGTAAATTATTTACACTTTTCATGCTAACATATTTTTAGTCTTAATATTATGTTGTTCAATTTTATTTCTAAATGTTTATTGTTTATATGTAAACTATTTACCTTTGTTTTAAATCGTCCAATCTTGTCTTTAAAATATCTACACTTTCATTAAAAACTATCTATTTTATTTTTAAAATATCTATATTTAAAATGTCTACATTTACATATAAAATTATCTATCTTTAATTTAAATTATCTATATTTATTTCTAAAATAACTATATTTATATGTAAAACTTCTGTATTTGTTTTAAATTATCTACCTTTTAGCTCAGTGTGACACCTTTTAGATTTATCTGTCTTTATTCTGAAATTGTCTACTTTTTAGTTCAATATTTCTACCTTTCATATGAAACTGTCTATCTTTTAGTCCATTCTATCCTTTGAGATAAGTATATCTTCTTTATGAAATTGTCTACTTTTTAGCTCAGCTTGTTTACTTTTATTTCAATATGTATACTTTTGATGTAAAACTTTTCACTTTTTATTTCAGTATGTATACATTGCATATAAAATTGTCTCCTTTGCCATTTACATAAAACTGTCTATCTTTTAGTTCAATATATATGCCTTCTATAATGAATTTTCTATCACTATATCTATCTTTCATATATAAGTTGTCCTCTTTTTTGTTCAATGTTTACCTTCATAAAACTTTTTACCTCATAGTTCAATATATGTATTATTCTCAAATTAGTTTGAACACTTATTGAGAATATTGTTGCGATAAAAGAATTCTGAATTTTAATTTATAAGAAAAATAGCCTATTATAAATGTGTTTACAAGAATAAAAGATACATCTAAAAAATATGCATTTACAATATATTCCCTCCTATGTTAAATAGAACATCTCCTAAATTTATTTTGCTAACTAAATTTTATACAAGAAAAAGGTAGACAAACTATGATGTGTTTACAAGAAACAAGCAGACAATTTCTCGTATAATAAGCATATTAAAAGTTTAAGACAAGAAATACCAGCATTAAATGCTATTGTAGCCTCAAATCTCACAAAATCTCACATTTTCAAGGCTTTATTTAAAGAAAATCCTACAAGACAACGAAGGTGGACAACATGATGCTACATGTGGACATTTTCCAAGCATGCTCCTTTTTCTGCATGTTGGCGCCTCACATGTACCCATTCGTGCCAGTACGTTCTGACCCACTTTTGTAATACTTGTGGGGACAAGGGTCTAATCACGTGTTGAACTTGGTAAAGGGGGTTTTTGGCACGAGAAATAGGCAAGGGGACGGGACACACAAGGCAAAGTATAGAGCGGGTTAACCATATTTTTTTGTTCTTTGAAACCAGTTTTGTGGAAAGTTGAAGTTGGGAATAGGCGAACAACAAAGTGGCAAGGTGTTTCTTTAGCTTCAGTCACTTTAGCGACAAAAAACATCGACACTCTACAAAAGCAAAAAACAAGATAGGGAAAATTAGATAAATCTGAAAAGGGAAAATTAAACAAAAAACAATATTTTTATATGGTTTGTGTGTAACTAGAAATTTTATGTATGATTTATATGTGAAACTATGACATTAGTTAGCTCTTTTGTTGTTTCATTTATGAAGTATTTAAGGAAGACAAAAATGAGAAAGAGGATAAAAGGAGGAAGAAAGTAAAAGGGGAAATTAGGATTCTAAAGTGAAAGGTGAAAAACAATGTAAATATAGGAAAAATAAAAGGAGGAAGGAAAGATGAAATTTAAGCTATTTTCTTTTATAAATGCTTAATAATTTTACTTTCTATTTATTATTCTTTTTTAGTTACATGAGAGGCCCATATACTTGGTTGTATATGTTATGGAATACTAGGAGTATGCCAATTACTATTTAATAGTCAATTATAAGTTATTGGTATGAAATAGCCTTCAATTAGCTCTCTTAGTAGCCACAATCATGCTTTGTATAGCCTATATAAAGGCTGAATTGAGTGAAAAAAGATTCATGAAGAGTAAATGAAAGACAATGAAAGTTGAGTTTAACGCAAACCCGTTGTCATCTTCTCCGGTCTTTATTATCGTTTTTCTTCTTTTTTCTTTGAGCTTCGTTATTTTGATGTTACCGAGGATTTCTCGATTATGATAATAAGAGTTAGAATTTTATGATTACTGGCTTCATCCTGCTTGGTAGAAGGACACAGTGGATATGTGGCTAATTGGGTTTAGAGGTAGGGGTTGTTGGAAGCAACTGCTTGCTGTCGAAAACTAATAGAGAAGAAACAAAGTGAGTAGAGGAACACAAGAATTAGAAAGTGGTGATAACTACAAGACCTTAACTTTCTCACATAAATACATGTCAAGTGACTGAACTCGTATAATTTACTCCATTTTTTCATTAGATTCAGCTTTTATATAGGCTATGCGGAACACGAGTCTTGGACATTGCAACTAACACTGGGTAAGGCTGATTTTGATATCCATAACCAAACACTGCTAAGGTTTGGCTCAGTGGTAAAGTCGGAGGTTTGGTTATGAGAAATCCTAGGTTGAAGACCTTACAACCTTTTCTCTAAAAGAGAATGAAAAAACTCCATAGGCATAGGTATTACTGACTCAATTAAAAACCAAATAAGTGACTTGGGCTCATGGGATTACATAATGGATGTAGTTTAGTGCTATGTTGCACGAACAACATTGTAATGAGCACGACGCACGCATACATGGCAAATTCTTAAACCACAAACAACATGTGTGTCTGACACACGTGTAGGACACGTTTTGGATATGACATGGCTCCATGATGGAGTGTTCGTGCTTCGTAGGTTTATTTATATGGACATCACGTCTCGTGCTGCATGCAATTAGTTCTAATTATTTTTGCTTTATTTTATTTTTTTGTTGTTTTATTTTTCTTTGTTTTTAGTACCACATCAGTTAAATTCTGAGACTGGACTTTTGTAAAGCCTATAAATAGGCCCAAGACTTTCTTATTGGTTATTGAATGATTGAAATTAAAAAAAATCCAGTTAAACTTCTTGATATTGTTATCTGAGTTTTGGGGGTGTGAAGCCCGATTGTGTGTAAGGGGTTTGAAGCCCAAAACCTATCCAAACTCCAACTTTTTCCCTCAAACCTTAATTCCTCTTTCTTTTCTCAAAATCCTAGTTTTCCTTTTTCTTTGAAGTGAAGGTGATTGTGATCCACCCGTATTACATTATTTAGTGTATGATAATTAGCTAAAAAACCCACGGGAGAGGCTCTGGCTAGCAACAATACAATAGGTGGAGAAGAATTTTATGAAATAACAGAGAACATAGATGACATAGGAGAATGGTGGCTTTGGTGTTGGCTTGTTCAATGTAATATTGAGTGTGAAGCTTGTCATATACATGCCTTTTATTGGAATTTGAAGTAAGTGGGTTTCATGCGTGGATATATAGGACTTAATTTTTATTAGTTTATCAGTATATAAAATATAAGAGGGAGTAAGTGACTTTAAATGTCGAGGAGTTTACCCTAGGAGCACTTATGTTCCCGCCCACGGCCCAGGGGTCTTGTGCGATTGCCTAGCGATCTTGAAACTGTTGGTTAAGAGCTAACACAACCAAGAAGAAAGCCCTAGAGGCATGGATCTGAAGATTTGAATCCAAAAATTAGGTATCAGACTAATATCGGCGTAACCTAGGTAGCGAAAAGTCAAACTTTGTTAAAATGAATAACAATTTTTAAAAAGAGAATATTTAGGAATAAAGTTTGGACCTGGGCTCAAAGTGCACTCTTTCTTATCAGAGTTTATTTTAGGCTTACGTAGGGAAACCAAAACAAAAGTAGGTAGGGCAAGGTATCCTGGAAGTTCTTTCTTGAAGTTGAGGTGATAGAGGTTTTATGCTGTGTAAGAACTTGTTTCAGGCTTTAAGAAAACAATTTGAGCTGTAATTCACCTTAACTATGGATCTTACCAAATCACTTTTTTTTAATGAAACTTTTTCTAAAACCATACATCTTCCGACAATAAAATTTTGTTACTAAAACAGTAAAACATTTATCAATCACATGCATTAAATTGTGACCATGAGAATACTGATTATTCTGAGGTTCTTAACTTGCAGTGCATACAAAAGAAGTTTTAGCATAAGAAATTTTTGAAGGTTTCCACTATTGCTATGGTTTTATTCTACTTGCGTTAGTATTTCAAGCACCATCAATTTCCTTCTATTGTTCTTCTCGTATCCTTTTAAACAGGTGAATGCTTTGGAACAATGTTCTAAATGTTGCATGGCTGCTGGGAAAATTCCATGTTGGATGGCGGAGATGTCCAGGAGCTTTAGTAAATATCGGGTCTCACAACATGTGGGGAGTATATGCACTAAATGTTATCTTAAAAATTTTAATAGTCACCATATGTCCATTATATCCAGTGTTTTAAATATCCCCGATATAACCCCGATATTGCGCCGATATTGCGTTTACAGCACCTAGCCGCAATGATTGGTACATCCAAACGATATAGCGATTTTCACCCAAAATTGTCGATAAATCGGCGTGGACCCGATATATCGGCCGCAATTTCGCCGATTTTGGACCCGATATAGCATTTTACACTCAATTTGTATGTTAAGTATTTAGATAATTCGAGCGATGTGGCAATGTAACATTTGTGAAGATTCTACACATGGATAGTAATTATGCATTTATAAGCTTAATGCAAGTTATCGAATCAAGTATATGTTAAACATATAAGTATGATGTTTTATGTAGCTTTATATAATTTATGAATATATTGTCTTATTGAGATGCAATTTAAGACAAGAAGATATGTATATTTACAGTCCGATTTTGACATCCGATTTTTGAAAATTTCCCCGATATGTCCCCGATATATCCCCATCCCCGATAAATTTTCCTGGCCGATGTAGCCGCTGTGGCCGCCATTTAGAACACTGATTATATCACCCACCTAATGTGGATAAATGTAATTACAACCTATTATGTGTGTATGGTACTTTGCAGACTATATAAATAACGTAATCGTGTCTGCTGGTGGTCATTGATTATTGGGGTCTTCATTGTTGTCATTGTCATTGGTGGCAAGTTGAATAGAGAAGGGGATTTAGGGCTTGGGATGAGTCTTTGACTATATCAGCAAGAAGAGGGGAAGGGGAGGGTGGGGTAGTATTTAGGTTTGGGTTTAGTCTTTAGTCACAAATCTGGTCGCGGGTTATTATAATTATTATTTTAAATTTTTTGGGTGAAATTCGTTGTGGAACATCCAAAACCAGCCATTTAAACCTGTTTTGAGCTAAAGTTGCCTGACATTTTGAATCTGACGTATTGCTCGATATATCAGGTTCGACCCGACATGTCCAACATGTTGGCTGACATTTAGAACACTGCTTTGGCAAATCAGGATAGTAGGTGGAGAATATCAGCATGACAGGAGTCATGCAAAGTGGAGGTTAGAAAACTATGCCTTAGCTGACATGTAATATAAGCTCGTGGATTGTTAATCATTACCTATAAAGGTTATAACAGTAAGTCTAATTATGTTCTGTTTTTTGAGCTTCTTAGCATGACTTTCTTCTCTTGAATGTTGCATGGATAAATGATTTTGCGGTACCCTCGCATGTAATATTTATTGATGTTGAGTCTATTAGTCTGTATTGTGGATTCTTTCTGAACCATCTATCTTGTTAAAATAGTTTCCAGTTCCCTAATTTAATCTCCTGAAAATTAGAATTGTGCTCAGGGCTATTTATGATCTCTTGGCGGATGTTCATATTGCAGAGAATGTTACTCTTGTCAGCAATTCAACCGTGAATGGCACGGCAGCAACAACTGTGTCAACTCCTAGCTTACATGATCTGCAACTTTATGGGGTGATTGTGACCATTTTACTCTGTTTCGTTGTATTTGGTGGTGTGAAAATGATCAACAAAGTAGCTCCGGCATTCTTAATCCCTGTGCTGTTTTCTTTGTTCTGCATATTCATTGGGATTTTTGCATCTCCAAGAAGTAACACTTCCAGTGAGTATATCTGAGAAATCCCTTTATATCAATATGTCACCTGTTTTTTTTTTTTCAAACTTTTGCGGAATACTTGTTTTTTGAGCTATTTCTTGTCAGCCTCTCCTTTACCGGCTAACTTGTATTTGCATTCTTTTCCCTCCAATTGCTGGTGCAGGTGGAATTACGGGATTGAAAGCGAGCACATTTAGAGACAACTGGAGTTCAGGTTATCAGCGTACTACAAATGCTGGGATACCTGACCCTATGGGGCCAATTGATTGGAGTTTCAAGTAAAGCCTTTATTGATCTTAAAATGAAAGAAAAGTTAATTAGTTTTTGTTTTAGCGTTGGTGTCAATCAGCCCTTACTGGGTTGGTTCTACATACAGCGCATTTCCTGTATCCATGATGATTTCCTATAGATTTTCCTCATGTGGCACACATTTTGTTTTTATCCCTAAATAGCGGAATGTTCATGATCTGAAATGACATTGAGTCACCACTTAGTTCAGCATTCTTTATTACAATCCGACTTTAGTACTCTTAAGGGCCTGTTTGGTTAAGGGTGGAAGCGAGGAAGTGAAGATGTGAGGAACTGGTAATAGTTCCCTTTGGAACTTGAGAATTGGTTAATAAGTTTTCCGGTGTCTGGATGTTGTTGGGAAGTGTGGTTTGAAAAATGTTATATCTTTTTCGGTATTTGCATGGTAATGTGGAAGTGGAAGTGGAATAGTTGACCACAAAGTTGGCCGCAAAATAATATTAAAATAAAAATTAATTAAGAAAAAAAAATGTACTGTAATTAGAATGCAAGTGAGATTTACATGATCAAAAAATTAACTGTTTTGTACTACAACTTATTATAAATGAGATTTACATGTCCACAAAATTAACTGTAGCACTCTAAAAGTGAGGAAATGGTTGTGTAAAAGAGAAAAGAGAAAAGGAAAAGGGTTTTTCTTATTTTACTTTTTGGTGTTTGGATAGATAGGGAAGTGAGCAATTATACTTACTCATTTTCTTACTTCCGCCCACTTCCTTGCAACCAAACACGCCCTAAGACAATACTTTGACTTGGATCCTGGCCATTGAACATTCTTTATTGGCACACATTTTGATTTTATCCCTAAATAGAAGAATGTTTCATGATCTGAAATGACATTGTGTCACGAGTTAGTTCAGCATTCTTTACAATCCTACTTCAGTCCTCTTAAGACAATACTTTGACTTGGATCCTTGGCCATTGAACATTCTTTATTGGCTTATTTCAGCGGTTGATCTCTCACATTATTTGTCTATGATAGTTACAGTGAGAGTGTTATCTTTGATATTACATTTGGTTGGAGGCAAAGACAAATCGTTCCTATTCAAATTCAATGGACGGAAAGTATAATTGAAGATTCCCTCCATTTAACTTTAATGGAGATTTGAATGGCTTATAATTGAATTTGAGTGAGAAGGAATCTTTCTGTAGTCCCAACTCTCTCTCTCAGTGTTTTAAATGTCGGCCGACATTTCATTTTCAAGTCCTCACCGCCACGACATCCCCACCCGCATTTGAAATGGCATTTTAGAAAATGTCAGTCGACATTTCGGGAAAAATCCGATATGTCGGTCGACATTTCCCGAAATGTCAGCCGAAATTTTAGGAAAAACACAATATGTTGATTGGTCTTGAAAGTTGGAGCAATTGAGAAATTTTAACAATGGATTAGTGAATATATGCAAAATGTTTAAGTTAATTATACATATCCTAAACATATTTATGTAGTTTTGCATAAGTTGTGTATGTATTATCTTGATAAAAAATTTTAAATTACATTATTTAAGACATCTAGGATATATATTTGTTATCCGTCATGATGTCCGAAATTTACTAAATGGCCCCAAAATATCTCTGAAATCTGACATCCGATTACGACATCCGACATTTCTCTCATATCCGACATTTAAAACACTGCTCTCTCTAAGGGGGAGGTTCCAAGTTCGATTCTCACTATTGTAGAACGGGTAGTTGGGCTGGGGTAATTAGCGTGGAGTGTGTCTTTATCTTTCAATGCACACACACAAAATCATTTTTCATCTTTACACTAATTAATGTGTACATACCAAAGTGCACGGAGCGGAGCATCCATAGGATGACCCTACGATGTTCCACATGGCATTCATTGTAGATACCAATTGTAGATCCCGTTTTTACATACACACACAAAGACTTGTGTCATTCCGGAAGGATTTGAGGCCAAATCCTTCCCACTCAAATACAACCCTACGACATCTGAATGCAAGATCCATTCTGTTGAAGTTGATCTACATTATTTCAAGTAACTAAAAATAAAAAATCTTATATTTTGAATACTTTTTATTCATCCATCAAGTAGGCACAAAATGGACGGCCGAAATAGTGAGTTGATTAGTTTAACAGTGTAGAATATTTGAAAGTTAACAAAAATTGGTATGTGAGGGTTTTTAAGTGTTTAGATCATGATGAAATGAACAGATCGAGAATTTGTATGTCTAAAGACGTATATCTAAGCAATATGCTATTTTCGGCTATCCATTTTGCGCCTACTTGATGGATAAACAAAAAGTATTCAAAATAAATGATTTTTAATTTTTAGTTACTTGAAATAATGCAGATCAACTTTAACGGAATGGATTTTGCATTCAGATATCATAGGATTGTATTTGAGTGGGAAGGATTTGACTTTGAATCCTCCCAGAATGATACAAGTGTGTGTGTGTGTGTATATATAGAGAGAAATGTATGTCAACTGCCATCTGACGGCTGATTTGGGATATTTTCCAATTTTTTTGGGTTGATCCAACATTATTAATTTGTAACTCATCCCCTAAAATGTGTATTTACAAAAAATTACGTATTTTGGAGTCCGTTTGATCATGTATGTAATGGTTCAAAGTTTAACGATTTTTCAAGAATATGACTTTTGCAACCATAGTGCATGATCAAACAGACTTCAAAATACGTAATTTTTTATAAATACACATCTTAGAGGATGAATTACAAATATATAAGGTTGGATCAAAAGAATTTTTTTGGGGAAGTACCCCAAATCAAGCCGCCATTTGACGGGATTCCGTTAGATGACATCTGACCTACATATTCCTCATATATATATATATATATATATATATATATATATATATATATATATATATATATATATATATATATATATGGGTAGAGTTACAATACACATAGCTGTAACTAAGTTAAGTTACACACATCTCTTTCCACCACAAAAATATTTTTTAAACACCTTGTGGGGACCACTTACATTAATTTTTGTTTGTATCTCACCAAGCAAAATTTTTGTATGGTGAAAAGAGGTGTGTGTAATTTAACTTAGTTACACCTATGTGTATTGTAACTCTACCCTATATATATATATATATATATATATATATATATATATATATATATGGGTTACTGTACCTCAGCCTGCAGGCTGAGAGAGTTTATTAGCCGGCGGGACGTGGCTGAATATATGCCACATATCGGCCGCAGGCTGTTGGCGCCAAAAAAATTAAAAAATCCCGCCTAAACAATCGTGAAACAAATTGACAAAAATACCCTTTTATATGACGACTGCAACTTCTAGCATTGAAAAGTAAAAAAATATTCCATGGTCGCAGACTTAATACAGAATAAAGAATACCGGAGGAAACATGCTATCGTATAGCAATGCGACCTCCTTCCAAAAATTGTATACTCCATAGTCGCGGTACTGCGATCATAGTCGCAGTACATGGTCGCAAAATATGTAAAAAAACAAATTAATTGTTCATAGGAGTATCAGGCAAACATTCAGAAATTATACGAAGGACAATATTTGATGACTAACAGTTGACAATTTATGGTCGCAGTTACTTAATCATTTATCAGTTCCCAATGCGACTATGGTCACAATAATGAATTGTTTTGGAGTTCAAAGTAATTTAAAATTATAGTGTATTAACTTTTAAACTGTTTTAGATAACTGAACAGTCACCTAGGAAGTATACAATTTTTGGAAAAGGTAGAAAATTATTTGAGAGATATTCACGTGGTCCGAGATCTTAAACTTTTGGAATTCCGGGATTAAAAATATATAAAGGGTCATGAGCAAAGGATTAAAAACATACTAAGTTATTTTTGCTCAAACTCGTTACTCTCATTGTTCGGAAAATAGATTCAAAAAATATCTTTACCACCGTCTTCACCAGAAAGAAGCCAATCATCTAATGATGATTCGATGTTTAGTTCTGAACCGATGTCTCGCTACGGGTCAGAATCTGAGCTTGATACAGACGACCCGTTCTGGGAGTTCATTGATGAACCAAAACACAAACATGAAGAGGAAGAAAGCAAATAGGAGAATGTTGCTGAAGAGGAGGAAGAGACGGAAAGCTATACAGAAGACGAAAGCATGACTCTTGACGACGAATCTGATTACGATGGTGATGACGAGGATTAGAAGTTTAAAAAATTGTATTTTGTATTTTTATATATATATAAATCTGTTTTCTAAAGTTAATTGTGTGAATTACATTTTTTACTACTATGTCTTGGTTGAAATGCTGTACAATTGTTACAAACCTTCATTTTAAATATTTTATGCTAAACGAATATACTGCGACCATGGACGCAGTTAATTATTATATTACTTCACCTGTATAAATTTTTAAAATGAAAGGTTGCGACTTTGATCGCAGTTGCAGGACGCAGACTTAATAAATAAACTGCGACCTTGGTCACAGTTGCTGGTCTTTAGTCTTAATCAATAACAACACTGCTACCTTGGTCGCAGTTGCTAACCGTAGTCTAATAAAAAATACAATGCGACCTTGGTCGCAGTTGCTGATTTTTGGACTTAATAAAATACACTGCGACCTTGGTCGCATTCGCTGGTCTTTATTTTTAATCAACAACAACACTGCGACCTTGGTCGCAGTTGCTGGCCGCAGTCTTAAAAAAATAATTTGCGACCTTGTTTGCAGCTGCTGGTCTTTAGTCTTAATCAACAACAACACTGCGACGAGGTGACACGTCACCGCAGAAGTTGCTTAGTCGCAGTCTTTGGTCGCAGTGTCGACCCTGGTCGCAGTTGTTTCTGTTTGCAATGTAGTCTTATGCGACCTTGGTCGCAGTGTCGTCTCTGGTCCAAGTTGTTTTGTTTGCAATGCATGACTGCGACAAGGTCGTAGTTTATTAAAAAACAAATATGATTTTTATTTATGTCCAGGCATTTATCTCCAGGCATGTGAAAATGACAAAACGCTCTCTTATACAATAAGATTGAGTGTTACAATACAGCAGTACAAAGAAGACTAAACATCAAAAGAGCCCTTGTTGACTAAGAGCAGTGGTGTTATTGAGGTCTGGTGGCAGCAGAATCCTCCGATTCCACCTGACCCTCCAAAGTGGCGGGATACGATCCTTCGTTGATGAACATCTCTTCCACCAGAAGGTTATCCAGTGCTACCCACCACTATATCCACCACATCCCCCGCCGCCATACCCACTCTGACCATCCCGTACCAGCAAGCTTGATTGGTGCATCAAGTCCGAGGAGATCTTGGTGAGGGTTAAGTCCTCGTCAGGGATCATGACTTCTTCCCTTGTGAACGACAAGGACCATGACTTCTTCCTTGTGGACGATGAGGTCTATGACTTCTTCCATTGTGGACGAACATCGATCAAGTTCGTCCATAGGGTCATCTTCATCCATGGAGGCAGGCCCCTGTTAGAGACTCTGAAGAAGGCGAAAATTCTCAGAGTAATTGCTCTCGAAAGAAAACAGTCTAATTATGGGAGAGGGTGAGCCCTATTTATAGGCAGCCCATAATAACCATAATTAATGGTTCATTAATCAGAACCGTCGGCCTTAATGATCGCACGACTATCGAAGTCCAATGGAAGGCTGACGCGTGGAGTGTCGTTTCAAGAAGCGTCGAAGACGCTGGTCTACAACCGCCAGCGCCGGTTTGGCATTAAAAGACATTAACGCCTAAACCCAATGAAGAGCCGACGCGTGGACAACCGCTTCGGGAAACAACGAATGGTGCGGGTTCGTCAACGTAGACTTGACGTTTAAAGATCTCATAAAATCTTTATGACAGGCCGCGTCTCTCGGAGTGACTTCAAGTCGCGTCCCCTCAGCAAACTTTTCATTTAGATTCAAAAAATGACTTAATCCAAAACAACAACACGGCGACCTTGGTCGCAGTTGCTGGCGACAGTCTTAATCCAAAACAACACTGCGACCTTGGTCGCTATGCATGTTAATATAAAGG
Source organism: Agave tequilana (assembly GCA_038442645.1). NCBI lineage: Eukaryota > Viridiplantae > Streptophyta > Magnoliopsida > Asparagales > Asparagaceae > Agave > Agave tequilana. Next base: position 47,388 of record JAVJIF010026008.1, read on the forward strand.
AAACACTTACTTAACGTACTGCGACCTAAGTCACAGTCCATGTAATGCAACCCTAGATTGCAGTTGCTGGCCATCTTTATCAATAACAACACTGCGACCTTGGTCGCAATTAACCATGTACACTGCGACCAAAGTCTCTGAATAAGGTCGCAGTTTAAATGTACACTGCGACCAAAGACTCTGACTACATTATATACAAAAAAATTAAACTATAAGTAGAAATTTATCGCAGGCTGAAAAAATTGATCTGAAAAGATTTTATATTTTCAGAAAAATTTTATCGCAGGCTGAAAAGGATAAACTAGATCTTTCAAAAAAGAGGTAAAGAAATAGGGCGAAAAGTAATTTATATAAAATAACCTAAATCCTATAAAGAGCGGCAAAAAAAAGGGGAAAAAATAATAATAAACAATAAGGAAAGTTATCGAAAGGGGTATTTGGTAATTTAACTTCTTCCTAAAAGCGGGTCGCAAGTCAGTGAGGTAACAAATTGAGCCACGTCACCGCAGGCTGAGAGAGTACTCTCAGCCCGCAGGCTGATATACATTTCTCTCTCTCTCTCTCTCTCTCTATATATATATATATATATATATATATATATAAAGAGAGAGGGAGACTTGTGTCATTCCAGAAGGATTCAAGGCCGAATCTTTCCCATTCAAATACCAACATCCGTCATTCGAATACAAGATCCACTCCGTTGAAGTGATTTATTTTATTTCAAGTATCTATAAATCAAAAATCAAGTGTTTTGAAAACTTTTTGCTTATACTTCAAGTAGGGAAAAAGGGATGACCTAAATAATGAGTCAGTTTAACGGTGTAGAACATTTGAAAATAACAAAAATTGGTTTGTAAGGGTTTTAAATATTTAGATCATGATCAAATGGTCGGATTGAGAATTTGTATGTCACAAGACATAGATCTAACCAACTCACTACCTTCGGCCGTTCATTTTGCGCCGCTTGATGGATGGACAAAAGTATTCAAAACTTCATTGATAGTTTATAGATACTCGAAATAATATAGATCAACTTTAATAGAGTGGATCTTATATTTGAATGTTGGAGAGTTGTATTTGAATGGGAAGGATTCGAACTCGAATCCTTCCGGAATGACACAAGTTATATATCTCTATATATATAGAAATGTAATTCGGCCGCCAGCTGAGAGACTCTCTTAGCTGACGACGTCGTGGCTGAATCTTAGTCACAGATTCTTGTCGCGGCTACCATGGTCGCAGTGTTTTTGTGAGGATTGTTATCATGGTCGTAGTATTTTGTGTGGACTGCTATAATGGTCGCAGTGCTAATTAGACTGAGAATATCTGAAATTTTTTAGGACTGCGATCAGGTCGCAGTGCCAGCTGAGTGAGTCTCTCAGCTGGCGGCAGAGGTGCAGATACCTTATATATATATATATATAATATATATATATATATATTATATATATATGAGAAAGTTAAAAGAGTTTTATTTATTGATAATGTAACATGTTACAAAGGATACAAATAGAATTTGGGCTCTCATTTGTGCATCTTTAGCATGAAAGAATGGGCAGAGGGCCTGTTGCCATCCACCATCACATTCATCTAAAGAAGTCAAAAGAGTTGCCCAATAGCTATAGCATGATGTTACAGACCCCAGTTAATCAAAACTTGAAATTCAGCAGGATCATCAAATGCCTACCTGCCAGTTACATTTCATCATTAATACATGAATGTCATCCTGAATTTTCTTGAAGACTTCAATTTTAGTTGCCTCTTGGTACTGGAAGATTCTTTTGTTTCTCTCACTCCAGATGTTCCAAACAACAGCTGATAAAGATAGGTTTCCCAGTGCATAAATTTTCTTCTTCTTGGAAAATGCTATTTAGAAAATTATTTGCCGCATGACCCGCATCTTGTAGAGAGCCTGGATTCTAATTCATTCATCATTTCAGCTTACATATAGCCCAAATGTAAGCTGAATAAGGACATGAGAAGTATAGATGTTCTGAAGTTTTTGTAGCTAAATTGCAAGGAGCACGCACATCTTGGTCAATGACTTCAAAATTTCATAGCCTATTTCTGGTCAGTAATCTGTTGCACAAGGTTCTCAGGAGGCAGCAGACCATTCTGGGCTACTGTATGGAGCCCAAGCTACTGGGGCAAGAACAAAAACTTGCTGATGGTCTAGATATGTTTCATGCTGAACTGAAGGTGAATTTACCTTGTTTATTTGCTGTGCAGAGCCATGTATCTGAAGTATCATAATTTGATACCAAAGCCACATGCAATGAAGTCAATGATCTTATACTGACAAGGAACTTTTAAGACCTTGAATCCATGGGTGAAACAGGTGCAGTCCAGATAGTGTGATGTTTGATAACCCTCTCATACATTCACATCATATACTATCAGTAGTACATCTCTAGAAAAGCTTGAGTCCAGCTGCTGTACCGATTTGGTTGAGGTGTTACTACTCTTAGGGAATAACTAACTTTGTTATGCTCATCTACAAAAATACACATGTAATAAAATTAGATGATACATTCCGTTAATATGGATTTATATATTATAAAAGTTCTATACAAAAAAAGTATCATGCATTTTGAAAGTCATTTGCTTATACTTTAAGTTGTGACAAAGTGAACAATTTGTGACAATTGAAAATTGTTCATTTTACGACTTGATGCATGAGTACTTGACCTTTAAAGCACATAATATTTTGTCTATAAGCTTCTCAGAACATATAGATCAAGATGAACAAAGTGAATTGTCCAATTTCGTTGAATATTATATAACTTAATTATGTATGTACATATGTATGTGTATAGAAAAAGATCTTTTAGAGTCTTCTCAAAATAAGGGTTGTAGGAACTTTGCAGTGAAACATCCTATGCGTGATCTGTTTTATTCATATTGATCGACACACTTTAAATAGTATAATAATGAGAGATCAAGTGATTTAAAAATGTATGTTGATCTACACACTTTTTATACGGTGTCAACAAGCTGAACTAGAGCAAGCTAGCTTGTATAAGTTCAGCTTGATTTATCGAGTGTGCTTATTAAATACTGAGCCAAACACCAATTATTCGCAAGCTGCTCGTTTGTTTAACATCCCTTGAAAAGCCCTTGAATTTGAGTCATCCATATTGGTTAAACGCGTCTAATTGATTGATTGCTTGAAGAAAAAGAAATGATTATAATTCAACACTTTTTGCACGTTTCTTTTGTATTTTACTATGTAACTCATGCAATGTTGGGTGTACAAAGGGTTTAACTAGAATTTGTGGGAAAATATTTTCTAAATATATTCAAAATATCATATATCAAGCTTATTCGAGCCGAACACTACTGAGCAGGCTAGTTTGAGTTTAACTTGTTTATATATTCGAGGGAGCTACATACCAATCCAAATACGAAATTTTGGCAAACGGTTCATTTGACAACCACACACACACACACACACACACATATATATATTTATGTATGTGTGTAGTCCAACTCTCTCTCTCTCTCTCTCTCTCTCTCTCTCTCTCTCTCTCTCTCTCTCTCTCTCTCTCGGTAGGCTACTAACTATAGCATCCAAGATGTAGATACTATCACCCAATTTAAAGTCAACCTTTTAACTTGGAAATTCATGTCGTTTGATGTTATCTAACACATAAAACCACTTAAATGAAAATTCAAATGATTTCTATCTTTTGACTATGCATCAATTGGTGGAAATTTGATTAATTTATGGAAATTTTGAAATGCCGATTTTATTGACACTTAATGCATGAAAGAAACATGTCAAAATCATTTGTTCATGATCATATCCAACAACATGGGTTTTCAAATTAGAAGTCCAATTTTTAAATTTAGGGTGATAGTATCTGCATCTTCGATTGTACTGACAGTAGTCTAGTTTATATATATATATGTTTGTATATTTATGTGTGTTTGTGTGTACACACTTGCATAAATGCACATGTGCACACTACTGTTTTTTGGTGCCATTATCTTGTGAACCGAAGCCCGTTTGAATTTCGCAATTAAACATGCTTGGGTGAGAGTAGTACTAGGATGGGTGATTTGCTGGGTAGTCCTCATGTTGCATCCCTTCCTTTTTAAATCTTTCAGTGCTGCACTTAATGTTAATTTTGTTTTATTGCTTGTCCAAGCCAGGACAAAGGAGAGGGTTGCACTAGGCAAGTGACAACCAACATAAAACACAATGGGATCAATATGGCGTGCATCCTGAAGATAAAACATGGAAATTTTTGTATCAATATGCCTTGACTATTAGATATAATAATATTTAATTTGAATTTTGTATCACTTGATTTCTATGTGTGCAGATAGGCGACATGGACACAACAAGACATTACTACGTGAATATGCAAAATTTTTTAAAAAAGGTTAGGATAGGATACATGGTAGATAGGGGAATAAAATAATTATTATATATAAATTTAGATAGACTTGAATCCTTTCCATTCAAATTCATTGATAAGACATTCAAATTGAAGATCTCCGTGAAAGTTGATCAATATAATGAGTGCTTGATAACAAAAAATTAAGTGAAATTGAGTTTTTTTATCTTATGCATCAAGTAGCACAAAATGTATGGTCGAAAGTAGCATGTCACTAAGATTCATAGGTTTAGGGCATACAAATCTTTGATCCGAATCTTTGATGATGATCTAAACACTTAAAATTCTGTTAGAACAATTTTTATTAGGCGTCAACTATGTTGCATAGACACGATAACATTGAAATGGACACCACACATGGACACATGGCAAATTCTTAAAGCTACATACGACACGTGTGTCCAACATGCATGTCAGACAGATTTTGGACATGAGACAATTCTATGATAGGAGTGTTTGTTCTACATAGGGTGTCAACAACTTTACACTGGTAAAGTTAACAACTTGTTATTTTTTGGCCGTTCATTTTGTGTATACTTGATGCATTGGTTAGAAAATTGATTTACACTTGATTTTTAGTTTTTAAGCACATTAAGTAATGTAAATCAATATTAGCAAATTGGAACTTCAACATGCGACTTCTATCATTGAATTTGAATGGGAAGTATTTGCTCTCAAATCCTTCCCGAAGGAGCCAAACTATCTCCATATAAATTTATATATAAGGAATTAGGATAAGGCGTGATACAACTTCAAGGTTCATGTTAGGAAATATGATTTGTATAAGGAGTGATATATGAGTTGTCTAAGGAGTAGAATAGGGATATGAGCAGCATTAAACTTTTTTGTATCTATATTGTAGTTACCTAACTAGAAGTTATATTATAGTTACCTAATTAGGAGTCAGAGGAGTCTTACTGGTATTATGAGTTATAATTGTATTTGCCTATAAGAGTTTAGAGAGGACTCATTAACTCTCTAAATTTTTATAGTCTAAATCTTCTTATGGTATCAGAGTCTTAATGTTCTTGATCCTTCGCAAACTTCATCGTCATCATCTTCACTTGCCATCAAAAGATCATCATCACATATTTTCCTTTTTTTCTTTTATTTTCCTTATTTTTCAAATCTGATCTGAGTTCAGATATGCTATTCATGTGAACAGTACCGCGACAGAATTGTTCACTGCGAATAATAACAGTAAAAAAAAAAGGAGAAGAGGAGGTTTGGTGTTTAAAAAAGGAGAAGAGGAGGTTTGGTGTTTGTAGGTTATTCTCTTTTCAGAATATATATACTTTTTGAATACTAGGAGTTTGGTGATTTTATATCAGTTGTTTTAGATCCCTAGTGAGGATCGTTTGTTTGATTTATTTGTTCGTTGTTTAAATGCTTGGATATTTTGACGTGTTTAGATCTCAAGAAGAATCATTTGCTTGCATATTTTGGCATGTTTAGATCCTGAGAGGATCAATTTTAGAAAAGAGTGGAGTATGATAGAAGAGTATACATGCCAACAGTTTCAGATGTTTAAATAATTTCAACAATTTCAGATATTTGAGTAGTTCAGACCACTCAGATATCATCTTCTAAATAACTTACTCAGCAATTTCAACAGTTACAGATATTTCAGCAGTTTCAGATTGCCCAAATGTCATCCTTTTCCTTCACAACTACTTTAGCGCAGACATGTAACTTCACATCTTGTCCTACATCATCTTCTTCTACTTAAATTATAGATTCAGGGGCTTTTGATCACATGACTAGGAATAAAAGTACTCTGTCCTCTCTTAATTTAACGTGTTCTTTTCCCTCCGTTACATTAGCTGATGGTTCTATTTCTTCTGTCCAAAGCATAAAAATTTCCAATGCCACATCTTCTCTATCCGTATTATTTGTACTTTATATTTCAAAATTTTCTTTCAGTTTACTATCAGTTAGTAAGATTACTAGAGTGTTATATTGTTCAGTAAAATTCTATCTTACGTTTTGTGAATTTTAGAAACTTGAAGCAAAGAAGATGATTGGCATTGGACATGAGAAAAAACAGGTTGTATTACTTAGATTAGGTCTCCAAACCAATGGACTTGGTCTCTAAACCAGTGGTGTGCTCCAGTTCCGTGTCACTTTTTAATCATCATTGTCGGTTAGGTCATCTCTCTATCGGTTTTAGAAGTTTTGATTACTGAGCCTAGTCAAGCTAAGTTTTTAGAATGCGAGCCTTGTCAACTAGAGAAGCATCATGAAATATCTTACCCCAGAATCAATAAACAGTGTTAATCACCAATTTGATTTGATTCATTCAGATGTATGAGATCCATATCCAATAAAATCCAAACATGGTTTTCAGCATTTCATTAATTTTGTGTATGATTACTCGCATGTTACTTGGTTTTATCTCATGAAATCTCGTTCCGCGTTTTTTTTATATTTCAAAATTTTTGTTCTGTGATTAAAATCAAATTTAGCACTTCTGTAAAAATTTTAAGATATGGTAATACTAAGAATTATTTTAGTTCATCTTTCACAGATTTTATGATGGAGCGTGACATTATTCATGAATCCTCATGTGCATACACTTCTCAACAAAATGGTGTCACTAAATGTAAAAATCTTATTTTTTTGAAACTGCTCACATATTGTTTATTCATAAAAAAGTTTCTAAATATTTTTGGAGTGATGCACTTCTTACAATATGCTATTTAATTAATCAGATTTCTTATGTTTTGCAAAATCAAATACTGTATTCGGTTTTATGTCCTCAAAACAACTTGTTTTATGTGTCACCAAGATTTTTTGGGTGTGTTTTGTTTAGAACAATGATTCTTATAAAACTAAACTGGATTCTCGTGCTCTCTATTGTAATTTTTTAGCTCGAACACAGAAAGGGTATTGGTGTTATTATCCATCATTGGATCATTTTCCTGTTTTAGCTAATGTCACATTTTTGAGTCTAAATCTGAGTTTGATATTGAGTCTTCTTTCTTGGAGTTGAGGACGACAATATTTTTTCTTATTCAGTATCCACTAGTCGTGCATACTCCAACGGTTGATATGGATCTGGTACATTGACACATGTATATGGAGAAACAAAATCTCCTCACCGGTTTGGAGAATCAACTAGAGTCTTCACAATATATACTTTTACTGCACCTGTGCCAACATCTTATGCTATTCCAATTTCAAAGCACAAACGGGTGATAATATATTTATATTACTCTTTAGTGATACTACTACTGATTTTGACAGTGTTTTTAATAATGATCTTCCTATTGTCTTTAGTAAGGATAAACCATGGATCAAAGTCACGGTCTCGGCCCCTGGGACTGAGACGGATCGGTCACGGCGTCTCGGATCGGTATCGGGCGATACATGCAAAAACACTATATGGAAAGCTCAAAATTTTTTTGAAAAAATCATGATAAATCTTAAAAAATATACACATCAGTACATATGTATCATATGTTCAAACATATCACCTAGCACACTAAACATAAAGCGAAACCATAAATACACGCGTCATTGGTAGAAGTAATACAAAATACATGCATAATATAGTCAATTCCACCAAATACATTCATAAATAACCACATAATACAGTCATTTTCATATTGAATTGCGATAAGATAAGATACAAAATCATCATCGTAATCATTTCTGTGATAAGTAGAGAAATCGATACTAGTACTCGCAGATCTCTAAAGTTCTGATTTGTGATCATAGCTATATTTCACACCATAATATTGACTTAATGTCAAACTCAACCCTGCATATGACCTTCAAAAATATAAGTCGCTCTATCAACACCATTGTTGCCTTCATTATTATCATCATTAGTATCACTGCCATCACGGTTGTCATCATCATTGCCGCCATCTTCACCATCATCACTATTAGAACTGATTAAAACCCTCACATCTTCACCACCACCATCATCTGCTTCTCTTATACCTCTATTTTTATTACTACGACGAATATCTTCATTGAAGAGGAAGAACTTTGAAATGACTTTTTTATTTTTTTAATCTGTCCAGTGAGCAAGGTTCTAAAAATTGAATGTCAGGGTCGTATCAGATGGGGTTTTTTCATATCGAATATCAGATATCAAGGGAGATATCAGGGATATGAGCGCATATCGAGTGTTCATATTGGACACCGTATATAATGTATTGATAAATAAAAGTTGGTTTAGTATCATAGATATCATCTAACA
>JAVJIF010026009.1:0-47857 GCA_038442645.1 Agave tequilana
CCCCCCCCCCCCCCCCCCCCCCCGCGCAGAAAAGACACCAACAACCTTTTAAAGCTCTCCCTTCTTCCCTCCTTTGAGCTTTTCCTCGTGAAGAGTTCTCTTCTTTGGTTTTTAAATTAAATTTTTTTCTCTAGTGGGCAACCGTTCTTCATCTGAGAAGGAGACTCATGCTCACGCTCACCCGGATGCTGATACATTTCTGGGAATCTTTTATCACTAGTTGACGCGAGTGATTCAACACCCGGGCGATGAGGCAGATTTTTGTCTCCTAGTACAGTGACTACAAATCTCACTTCACAGACCAGCTTTGTTTTACTGTTGTTTTACTTATTAATTTATCTTGATTTATATTGCAGTTTATTTGGTTCTTGTTATTGCATGTTCTAGCTCTAGATTTTAGTAAGATAAAGTTACATAAAAATATCAGAAAGTTAGGAAGAACAAATCTGTTATAGGTAATATCAAAAATTTAAGAAGTGATGAAACAGTAAAAAATTTACCCAAGTTTGGTTGCATAGACCCGATCCTCTGTTACCTCAAAAAAGAAGACCCGGTCCTCTGATAATATATGTCATGTATTAGTGTAGAGAGCCATATACCTTTTTTCCCCAAAAAATGCCCCCTTTCAAAGAACTATGCTGTAAGTACCCATCCATCAGACAGATGACCAACCCCATAGCTATAGTGCTGCATACTGCCTCTCTGCATGAGGAAACTCATCATTTTTTTTATATAAAAAAAATAAATAAGAATTTTCATCAATTCCATCATGATAGAAAACGAAAATAGTTAACTAAAAAGAATGAAGATCCTTGAGTTGTTATGGGACATCATTGCCTTGGGAAAATTGTGTGTGCGCGCGCGGGCGTACACTCTACTCAAAAGATTCTGAGATATTGAAACTTTAAGGGTTGACAATATATGCATTAAAAGATAAAAATAAACACTAAGGTTCTGTAGGGTTTCTCAAAATCTACCAGTATATTCTTGTACAGCTGAAAGATAGTTTCAATTCCTCCAAGATACCAAAAAAAAAAAAAAATGGGGGAAAATTGACGAGAAATAGAGCTATAGGAACTGACCTGCTGAGGATGCGGAGACCCAGGATTGAAGTATGAATGGTGGCGCCACCTAAATCCATGGCGGATTGCGAACTGAACAGCAGTCAATTTCATCTTATTATTACTATTTTTGCTATTTGGAATCGGAGGCTTTTGAAAGAAGCAATTTAGGGGTAACTTTTCATCCCAACCAACAGTATTCACACGTCTTTTGGTGCCGCAACGGCGTGATTAATTTTGGGGGTAAATTTTGGGAAACCCTCTGCGAACTTGCAAGTAAGTCCCTCAAATGACAAGGAATTAGAATTTTGAGTTTTTCCTCGCATGGCCCCTCAAATCACATTACATTAGGAAAGAGTTTTTAAAACTAAATTATTGAGTGGGCGGTAGAAACTGAGCTCATACAGGCCGACGGCGGCAAAAAAGAAGGCAACAACTTTGCCTGAGAACAAAGATGAGAAAGAAGAAAGAAAGAAGAAGAAGGAAGGGGAAACGGTAGGGGGGAGCGACAAAAAAGAGGAGGCTGGACGGAGGAGGGAAAAAGAGGGGGAGTAGGGAGAGGAAGGTGGAGGCTCTCCCGCTCTCATCAGAAGGAAGGGATCTCCTCTCTCTCTCTCTCTCTCTCTCTCTCTCTCTCGCATGAGCAGAGAAAAAGACAGAGGGACATAATTTGTAAAGGAGTCACGAGAGAAAACCTTACTTGATTTTGGTTATATGATTTGTAATTAAAAGTTTTCAAGTTTAATTAAATTGCTTGGAATTGATTCCCATGATTTATCATCTTCTTTCTATCTTCAAACTTAACAATAGTTAATTTATCCCCCATTTATCCTTTTTTCCCTTTTATTTTTCACTTTTCAGTGTATTTGTTCTAATTGTTATACATTTGAAACTATAAGTATACGAGTTATAATTCGCAGCCATTGAAAAGAAATGTTGGGAAGAATGACATCGGAGAAGTGTCACTGTGAAATAAAAATAATGTTAGCTTTTATTATGTTTTATGGAATGCCTTTTAAGTTAAAAAGGGATATAACTAAGAGGCAAATTTTGGAACAGTTTATTAGATTTGAAAGAGGCAATTATAATATTATATATTTTATCATCTTAAGCAATGTTACAGAAAATAATGACAATATTTATGAAATCACTTACATGTTGAAGACTTTTTAAGGGCACACAATCTAAAATGATTATAATCAATTTATATTTAATTTTTTATGCATTGCACATGTTCATACTGTAAAATATTTCCTGATTCGATTCATACCCTATTTCCTATCTCATATCATAACACACGTGCAATTTATATTAGTCAACATATTAGGTGTGTCTAATAGGTGCACTAAATTGTAAAGGTCGGTAGGACCTAGTACTACTCTCTAATTAGGGTTAGGGGCATTATGGGAAGGCTACTAATCAAAGGATTATATATAAAGAGGAAGTCCCTCTCTGCAGTCATGCATTATTCTCTACCCATAGGAGGCTAGGTTTAGCAGAGAGAAGGCTCTCCATCTCGTTCCCTACAGCGAACATTAAGATCCGGGTCGGGTATAGTTTATCGTCTTTACAAAAGGTATGTTATCTAACGCTCTTTTATTAAGATTCAACATACATATCATTTAAATGTATACATAAATATAATTGATCATCTTCTATGATAGATAAATTCTAACGCATACGAATACTACTAGCTCAGCTCTTTTTCTCAAAAATGAAAGGGAAAAAGGGGGAAAAAAAAATGATTACATGCTCATACGAGTACCAACTCATAGAGCAGAGCTAGTACTGAACGAGTGAGTAATCTTGCCGAGCGTCAGCGAAAGTTTTTTGCACACTGGGCGGTCGCTCACCGCGCGGCCACCCGGTGAGCCAAAAAGAGCGTCACCCGCTGTCATTGGCGGAACTATGCTCTCCCACCTTGCGTAGCAGCATTTCCGCGGGCCTCAAAGAGAGATGGGATTTCACCATCTGGTTAATATGACGTGAGAGGAACTTGAGAATCTTCACCAGCAACATACCAGATGTTTCTTTATTTATGATAAGATCAATGAGATCTGTACTTGTACAGGTTTCTTTATTTATGATATTAGAATGGTACATTCGAGTTTAGGCCCCGTTTTTCCCAAGTTTTTTTTCATATCCACACCTGAAATCTTTCTTAAATTATGTATCACCTTTAAAATTTTTATGTTTTTATATTGATCTCTCAAATCTTAGAAGTTTTAGACAAAAAAAAACCCTCCGCTAATTGTTGTCTATTTTCTAATGGTAGCATTGTGAAAATACATTTTTACTCCCGATTTATTCAGGAAATAATTCACTAGATCTCCCTCCTCCTTCTGGTCTCCTCGCCTGCATCATCGCCGCCTCCCAATTTTTTCAGTTAAGCAACTTTGATTATTTGTTTCCGTTGGTACTTAAACATGTAAAATCTCATTCTACAGACTTTTCATTGAGTTAACAAACGAACAAAGAGTTTGGAGGCATTATTTGGGAAAGGAGCAAATCGAGCAATGGTGTAAAAGGCAATTTGTGCCCATAATAGGTAAAATGGCACATGCGCTATTCACATGGAAAATTATAATTTTCATAAAATATGAAAAACAAAGAAACTCAAAATAATACCAAAAAAAAAAAAATTGTAAAAAAATAAATAAATGAAGGAATCCTTAAACTGTCAGTGTGATGCATAACATGGTTACTGAGATAACTTTTATGAGTACAGTAAGGCTGTAACTGAGGAAAGAGGAAAAAGTTCAGCTGCGGTAAGATTTAACGCTACATGACTAAAGCGCATACATAAACCACCTAAGTTTATAGCTAGATTAATTAATTTTTAAGAGAAATGTATTGCTAGCATCCATGGAACCTAATAAGAGCGAATAGACAATCACATTCCAATTGCCATTTACAAAAGCTGCATAGTTAGCCTTTTAATGTACGGTCTAGCATGGGAAGAATCCTGAGAGACGGTGCCGTCTGTTTACTCATTTGTAGGCTTTCTTCTTTTATTATCATTTTGTTTCTTTCTACCAAGATTCCAGTGAAGAGATTACATGCTTGTTTTCAAACTAGAGCCAGAAGTTGCACCTCTTAATGCATCATTGGTATGGCCACCTTGATCCTCTTTAAGCTTACTTGACACGAATTTTCTATGCGCTGGATTAAATTTCACATAGTACATGACAGTGATTGCATCGTGGTTACTCTATTATAACAAGGCCTTGCAGTTTCTTCTTCATATTGCCCGCACATGCTTTATTTTACCATTCCTTAATTTCATCTGTCTGCCAACATTCCCTTTTTCTCTATTTCATTCTTACTTCGTTGTTTGTCTTAAATATTATCGGTGCATGTTCTAAGATACAATTGGCTACTCCTACTTCCTTACTCTCAAAAAAATCTCAATGAATGTTCTAGAACTTGCTACACCAGGTATCAGATGTTTTCCCTGTTCTAGCAGCAGCTCATAAAGCACTTATAGCCAAATCAAGAGAATCACTGACAACACGCACTCTTCATTCAGAGCTTGTTTATAACTACTCAGGATCTAAACATATGTATTTGGCTTGCCCTATTGGGTACCCGGGTTTCTTTAAATTGTCTCCACTGGTGTTCAAAAACTCAACATTTTGCTTTTACCAGATATCGGAGTCCTTAAAGAGGGGTGGAATCTCCAATAACACAACATACGTTCTTGCAGCTTGCTTTGATGCCTCTCAGATTGAAGTAAGATTATGTACTATTTGTAATATTCTTTTCTTTTATTTACTGAAATCACTTAATTAACAGCCAACCTAATGCTGCAGGATGAATTCTGCCACTCTTTTGTCTTTGTGATTAAATGCATAGTGCATTACACCTCCAGAACTTTTAATTCATTTTGAGGGTTGTAAAAACAATTTTTCCATATGACATGGTTTTAGCGCATCAGTAATGGATATATTCTTGACTAATGTTTGCTTTATTTTTTGGTTCAGATTATATGAAATGAATTGTGTACATTTAAATAGGTTCATGATTTTTCGTGTTTGATTAATTATCATTGTAGTTATTCAGTTGCATATTTTAACATTCAATTTTAATATATAGTCGATAAAATATACTCAAAATTTCTAAACTACTTCCCACACTAGTGTCAAAGTTCTCTGCAACATTTTTTTCATATAAAATGTAATTGGTTTTGGACTTTGGAAATTTAAGTACAAGGTACATATGTAGTATGTACCTATGATTCTTAGATAGTTAAACACAGACACAAGTGTCACACTTGACAAGGCCACGGTCCATAAATATTCAGGACACTCCTCCAAACCCACTCACAAGGACATGATTATGTTATCTTTCTCCATAGATGTATGCATAACTCATATATAATGTATATTATTCACACAGGAAAAAACATAAAAGGGGACATAACTTACTTCATGTTGTGCATATTCTTGAGATGAATAAATATTTACTCATTTACAGTATACAATGTAGATGACACGCGTATCATGTATGACCATGCCACATGCCTTTTTTTTTTGGGTGGGTGACGGTGGGGGAGTGTCTCATAGGTATTTACATATATGCATACTTACACATGTACTTATGTATATATAAATCGAGATAGACTTGGCTCCTTTAGGAAGAATTTTGATTCAGATCATTCCATTTAAATTTGATGTTAGGAAAACTAAGTTTAAGATCCATCCCCATTCAAGTTGGTAACATTATTTAGAGGGTTTACAAACCAAAAATTAAGTGATTTCAAGTTTATTTGCTTCAAGCGAGTACAAAATAGACGACATATATAGCGAGTTGCTTAGTTTAAAAGTGTAAAATATTTGAAATCTAACAAAAATTGATGAGTAAGAGTTTTAAGTGTGTAGATCATGCTCAAATGGTTGGATTGAGAATTTGGGTGCTAAAAATAATAGATCTAAACAACATGCTAGTTTCTACCGTCCATTTTGTACCTATGGTTGGTTGCATGAACAAATAATTTTTAAAATAATTAATTTGTATTCTTATCCCTTTTAAATGATATAGATCAATTTAAGCAGAATGGATCTTCCATTTAATTTTCCTAATATCGAAATTTAATGAGAAAGATTTAGCTCCAGACCCTCCCCGAAGGAGCCAAATGTATTCTATATAGCAAATGTTGATTCATGCATGCATTGGAAACTATTGATCCTGGCTAAAGTTAAACCTTGAAACCAACATTGATTACTTTTCTGCTCATATGTCATAGATTTCCATGTGGACTTGGAAGTTGTTGCTTTCCAACATAAATTGTGATAAATCAACAAATACAATTATCCATTCAAATGCTATTTACTGCAGCCCACTTATATATGCTCATATTTACTGCTTGTTCTCTCATATTTACTGCTTGTTCTCACTAGAGCACGCACGTTGTTGATTGGTAACATTGAATCTCGCTTTATCTCAGTCATTAAAGATTGGTAGGAAGCTGAAACAAGATATTTTCACGAGAGATCAAATCTTTTAGTTGTCAAAAGATCACTCAAGCTAATCACTTTGTGTTGATTAAACTTGTTACAATTCCAAGTAAATTGTTCTGGAGAAATTTATTGATGGTCTATATGTGTGATTATAGTATTTAAAGATCCTTGCTATGTGGTTGTTCTTGTGTCCTCGTACGTTTTGCCATAGGCTTATCTTTCTTAACCAGATCGAAGGGATGCAGGCTCATCAGAAACCCACATAAATAAAAATAATAAATGGATTTAGCCGGTCTGTCATTTGATTATATTGGTCTTACCGTACAAATTCAAGTTTAAATACCAAAGGTCAAGTGTAAGTATCACATTGATAAAGACTTTTATACTTCTTGCAGATGGATAACATGGAAAAAGTCATACATGGGAAACAGATTGATTTGACAGAGCTGAAAGAGAGAGCTGATGAAGCCCAGATCAAGAAGGTCTGCTTAAATCCTTATCTGTTAGCTTTCCTCACACTTTGCTCATGCTAATGGATTTTTTCTTTCCTTCTTCAGCATTATAAGATATGGGTACAAGAAGTAAGCATCTCCTCATTGTCTGATGCGAACACTTGTAGAATTGCTTGCCGAGATGCCCTCTGAGATCTCACGGTGATGCCGTTTGCATTAGCACTCATAGCTTCCTTGTATCAGGTCATATCCGCTTCTTTGGTCGGCAGCTGTTCATTTCAAGTTCTATCTCATGATTGTGCTCATGGTTCTTGCTTAGTGACTAAACTTGAGCTATAATTGTATTATTAATCTTAATTGTGGCAGTAGATGAGCATGGCATTAGGAATTATTTTCAAAGCATGTGTGCCAACAAATTGGCTGTCTTAGATACACAAAGTCAAGAAAATTATATGCATTGTTAATCTACCTGGATTCCCCGTAAACGATGCAGAAAGAAACCTAGTTTCCTCTGACGTGCTCTAGTTATCTAACTGCTTAAATCATAGTTTGGCCATTGGGAGTTAAAATGCAGTTCGTGCACAAAATGTAGGGAGAGAGGAGATAGAGGAGATGGAGGAAGGTAGCACAGAGACCGGAAGACAAAGGAGCAAAACAGCGCATTGAGCAAGCCAGATTGTGCTCCCGGTCGACCGCGGTCGACCGGTGGAGAAGGCCGGTCGACCACCGGGTCAACCGGTGTGCATGACATGCACAGGGTTAGCCCGGTCGACCGCCCAATCGACCGTGGTAAGGAGCGGTTGACCGCTCAGTCGACCGACTGAAAGCAGGCTGCTCTCGGTTGGGTCCAGTCGACCGGCGCGGTCGACCGTGGCATGGGCCGATCGACCGGCCGGTTGACCGACAGACGCGTTTTTTGCTGCCTTTTGGGATTCGGATTCCTTTTCTGGATGGGATCAGATTCAATCTGGGTTTCCTTAAATCCAGGACTCTATGGGTATAAATAAGGGCTAGAACCCTCATGCATTGTATCCTTAAGAATCCCTGAAAGTTCCCTCAAGTATCCCTCTTGTATTAGTTTGTATTGATTGCTGAATCAATAAAATCTCTCTCCCCCTTACCCCGAGGACGTAGACACGTTGTCGAACCTCGTTAAATACTGTGTTGATTTCTTTTCTCTATTGTTTTTTGTTCTTGTCGTATTGGGTACGTCTCCGTCTGCATCAGTCTCCGTCCTGATTGGTGGATTCCTCAGAGGGGTTATTGTCCTGACGCACAACACAAAATAAATTCATTCACTGCAAAATACCTAAATTTCGGTTTCATCTGCCCCGCATTGAGGTTAGTCATATTCCCGCCTTGGTGTAACCCTGCCACTTTAGGAACCAAACCTTGACTTGTTCTTGCTCTATTTATTTGATGTGGCTGGAATTGTTTTAAAAAGTAAATAATTAACTGAAAATGATTGAATTCCTAATGTTATAACCAGCAGGTCCAATCGAGTTACGAATGATTCCATTTTTTGTGAAACTAACAGATGACTTGGTCTTCTGGCATTAGTACTCTTAGCTTTGACTTGGTCATCCCTTTGTCAAGAAAAGCGCGATGCTGGTAGGTGTTAAAATATAAATAGCTAACCTCTGAGTTTAACTTTGGAATTTTAGTACAATAGCAGAGATTTTAATATGATATCAGAGAAACTTAGGTTCAAATCTCATCAGATGCGTATATAAAAGCGGATTTAAAGAAGTAAAAATATCGCTAGCGTAAAGTCTCATAAAAACGGTCCTCAGCTTGTGGGGGACGTGTTAAAATATAAATACATCAACAATCACCTTAATTTTGAAAATTTGATGCACTGACAGTGACTTTATTAGTAGGAAATTTAATGGGGGGAGGTGGGAAGATGAAGAACAGTTGGTATAGTCTACGCATTCAATTCACTTCACAGTGCACGTTATATCAGTCACTTCCCTTTCCCTTTCTTGGAGTCTTGGCCATCCCAACAAGCATGCCGCTCGCGGCGCTGGCGGACACAGCTGAGTCTGTCAAAATTTACAGAATAAAGTTTGTTTTGGACGGCAAAAGTTGATTTCATGAGATGGGTGAAATCATGAGCTAAAAGCATGCAGTAAAATAAAAGGTAGAAGTAGGAGATGTGAGCTAAAACCTCCCATCCACTAACTAAATGGAGAAATTTCATCGTTCCATGAGTCAAAATGTTGAAAAGTCTGATCCCAATCACGGGCACATTCAGTGGCTTGAACTGTTAGTTAGACATTGTGGTTCCATAATAAATATAGCTTTGATTTTGGTTGCTATTTTTGGGTCCACAATCTCTGATTCAGTCCCTGATTGTTTCAATGCCCTGGGCCCTATGAGTATAAGTGAGCTTGTTCGCTAGTCTTTGAGTTTAATAACTATTAATGAGCAAACACTGACTGTCAACGGACCCGACTGATACGCTCATGCTTTGTAGTCTTCGTGGTGACCCAGTCTCTGCGGCCTACTTTTGCGCAGAGGATTTTTCCCAATAATAGAAAACAGACAGATTTCCGCAATCTGATGCGGCAATCTCATCGATAGTTGATTTTGTTTTGTACACAATTTCAATGAGAAAGAAAAAAATAAAGCTTATAATAATCTAATCCAACTTATTTGGATTAAGGATTAGGTTTAGGACCGAGCAGGCTATAGTAGCCGTTTCAAGCATCTGCATCCTGTACAGCAATCTGGAAACCAGAATTTAAAAGATGATGGAGATCAATATAAGAGGAAATTTGTGACCCATGACCAATCTAGCAATTCCAAATGTACCCAATTCTGATTATATGTCATCACGATTTCTCATTCAGAAGATGCTAAAATTGACAGCCTCTTCCTCTCTCCGGAACTAATCTTTGAGTCCAATAGGAAAAGTCAGATTAGCATAGGAGGCATGTGTGAAAGGGTTACAAGAAAAGATTGAAGATCCACCAAGTTGGTGGAAGTTTTAACTATTGCGGAGGGTGTAAAGAAAGAAAGTGACCATGTTGATGCGCATGGAAATGACAATGCACGGGCAGAGACAGTGAGTAAAGTTTTTTTTTGTGGAAACACAACAACCCACTGGGCTGGCTTCTTTGCACTATATAAACACAAGTAGTGAGAGAGTAGAAGACAGTATTATCAGGAGATCAACAGAGAAGGGAGAGTTGAGGGGAAAATATGGCAGTTTCTGATATGAGAGGGGGAGAGGAGGATGTGAAGGTGGGAACAAACAAGTTCTCAGAGAGACAGTCAATAGGGACCGCAGCGCAGAGCTTCAGAAATTATGTAGAGCCGCCCCCTGCTCCGCTCTTCGAAAGAGAGGAGCTCTTCTCTTGGTCTTTCTACCGGGCAGGGATCACAGAGTTTGTGGCCTCGTTCCTATTTCTCTATATCACTGTGCTCACGATCATCGGGGTGAAGGGCTCTTCCAACATGTGCGCGAGCGTGGGCCTGCTGGGCATCGCCTGGGCTGTCGGTGGCATGATCTTTGTTCTCGTCTACTGCACTGCTGGCATCTCAGGTAACATAAATTTCTACTCAATTATTCCTGTTACAAAATTTATTTAACAAGTAGATATGGGGTGTGAGTGAGTGAGTGTGAATTTGTTTCAGGGGGGCACATAAACCCTGCGGTGACATTTGGGCTGCTGCTGGCCCGTAAGCTGTCGGTGCCAAGGGCCGTGTTCTACATGGTGATGCAGTGCTTGGGGGCTGTATGCGGGGCCGGTATGGTGAAGGGCTTGGAGACGGCACGTTATGAGATGTTGCGGGGTGGTGTGAACATGGTGAGCCCTGGATACAGCAAAAGCAGTGGCCTTGGCGTCGAGATCATCGGCACTTTTGTGCTTGTTTACACTGTCTTCTCGGCCACAGACGCCAAGAGGAGCGCACGAGACTCCCATGTTCCTGTAAGCACTGCTCACATACTCTCTCTTTTTTTGTTTCCTTTCAGTTACAACAGAAACAAAAATAGAAAACAAAAGGACTACGTATTCAATAGAGAAATTGAACCACGCATTAAACAATTTGTTTGGAGGTCCAAATTGATGTTCAATTTCTGCTGGGCTGATGTTGCTGTCTGCATGCCCCGTTCTTTAGAGTGGGTTTCTTTTTCAGAACAAAGCTGTGGGCTTCTTTGCTCGACGGTCTGCCCGTTAAGGGGAGCTTCGGCCGACGAGACCTTTTAACATTAGGCTTAATACCACTCTTATGTTCATTCGTTTGTAGTAATCCTAGGATAATAATATGGGATTTATAAGTTGAAGATTGTGATTTTTTAATGGCGAATGGGTTGTGGTTGTTTGAATAGATTCTGGCGCCACTGCCCATTGGATTTGCGGTCTTCCTGGTGCACTTGGCCACAATTCCAATCACGGGAACAGGCATAAACCCAGCAAGAAGTCTTGGTGCAGCCATCGTCTACAACAGAAAGGAAGCATGGGATGACCAGGCAAGTTCCTTGAAAACATTTCTGTTCTGTCAACAAACTAACATTTTTTTTTATTTTAATTGCAAATACTATCGTATTTCAAATTTGAAAGATCTCTTTCTGATCAATGCAGTGGATTTCCAATAATTCCATTGACTTAAATTGTGCAGTGGATCTTCTGGGTTGGTCCCTTCGTCGGAGCCGCGCTGGCAGCCATCTACCATCAGATTGTGATCAGGGCCATTCCATTTAAAACCAGGGGCTAATTATATGGTTTCGCTCTTCTTCAGTTTTAATTAATCTCTGAACTTTGTCTAAACTTATGGATCATCATATGTGCATGTTTCTCTCTTCAGAAATTAGTGTGTGTGTGTGTGTGTGTGTTTGTGTGTGTGTATATGCTGAATGTGAGGCTCTTGTCCCCTAGTGAAGTCAAATATGCAACCAATCTAGTTCAAATTCCCTCTAACAATCCCTCTGCAATGAAATCTTGTGGACAAAGTGACGCCAGTTTCTTGTTAACTTTTTCATTGTCTGATTGCATTGTCTAGAGATCTGTTACCTAGTGAAGTCAAATATGCAACCAATCTAGTTCAAATTCCCTCTAACAATCCCTCTGCAATGAAATCTAGTGGACAAAGTGACGCCAGTTTCTTGTTAACTTTTTCATTGTCTGATTGCATTGTCTAGAGATCTGTTACAGGATTTGTTGGCTCTGTAAGTTGCAGGTGAAGGCTGTTAAACCTCATGATACCATGGTTATATATATATTCTAATGAAAAACTTTCTCAAAATAAGCTTCGTGAGAAAATCATATAAAAGTCATTCCGTAGATGATTTGAACCGTTCATCTTGACCTACAAAATCTAGTTAAACTATCTATAAAAAATCACGCAATTCTGAACTTTTTTTCCTATGCATCAAATGACATCTTTATTCTACGACGAATATAACGTCTGTTTTGTAACCACTTGTTACATTGGTAAAAATATTTAGAATCACGTGATTTTTTATTGGTAACCTAAATAAATTATATATAAATCAAGATAAACGGTTTGGATCATCGGCATTATTGCTTTAATATGGTTTTCTCACGGTCCTCGTGTGAGAAAGTTTATCACACGAAGACCCCTCTCTCTCTCTCTCTCTCTCTCTCTCTCTATATATATATATATATATAATATATATATAGATAGAGAGAGAGAGAGAGAGAGGAGAGAGATTCCGTTGAGCACCGGGCTTACCGAATGCTTCCTACTAATACCCAAACCATCACCCACATAGATGATTCGAACTGTTCATCTTGACCTACACACTCTAATTAGGTTACCAATTAAAAATCACGTGATTCCGACACTTTTTACTTATGTATTAAACGACATCTTTATTCTACGACTAACAAAAATCAGTTTTTGGTAACTACTTATGCATGTATAAAAAGTGTCAGAATCGTGTGATTTTTAATTGCTAGCCTAATTAGAATATGTAGATTAAAATGAACGGTTCAGATTATTCTAGATGTGACGGTTTAAAAGTTCGCACGAAACTTCAGTGAGCCCCGCCGGATATTTCCCATATAAAGAAATACACGCGCGCACGACACACGTAACTAATGAGAGCAGTCCAAGCATATAAAATGATGTTGACGACGACATGTCATTCATGCTTGTGTCCCAATCGGACATTCAACCGACTTTGTTCGTAATATGACTTTTAGTTACCCATTTTTCTATTTTCTAATACATAAGAGAAATTAACAAAACAGTTTACCAAAATTACGGGGTAAGTGATGCCGTAGTAATTCAAGATGAAGGATTTAATCAGTAACATCAATGAAATGGGGGGATAGAAGGTTCAAACAACATTTGCATCATCTCTTCAAATTCTGCTTACATCTCAAACAAAATGATTCATTGGAGTGTTTGTGTAACACCCCATCCTCAGAATACGTACTCAGATGCGTATCCTGATTTGTTAAACACTTTGTTATTTTTATTTATTATTTTCTCTTATTTATTTCTCGTACAATGGAAGTACTACATTATTTGATCTCTCTGGTAATCCGATTGGGTCAATTTTAGTTTTAAACACTATTTCCCAATATTCTAGATTTTTCATGATTTTTCAGATTTTTTCTGAATTATTTTTTTAAAAATACCCTAAAATCGGGATTAATCGGTACCGCTGGTTTATTCCTGAATTTCTAATTTACAACTGGGGTCAAATTTTGAGAAACCGCTTTCACATATCTACTTAGAATAATATTTACTATCTTAATTCTTTTTTTGAGAATTTTTAAAATTTAACAGATTTCTGCCGGATTTGGCGTCGACCGATATTGGCGGCCGATTCCAGGATTTTTAATTTAAAAACTATAAAGAATTTCTTGAAACGAATTTCACCATGATTCTTAGAATAATATTCTTGATTTTTGAGAATTTTTGCGGGTCGTTCCGAGATACTTGATTTTCGGAAGATTTCGGTATTTTTCCGAAAGTTTTCCGCATCCGCAACCGAATCCCGGGAATCCGCCACTCTAATTATTTTTTCATTTTTTTCTAAGAAAATATCTTCCTTTTTCCATTTTCTTTTCCTTTTTCCTTTTTCTTTCTTTCCTTTTCCTTCCACCAAATTCTCCATTCTTCCATTATCTTCTACAACTTTCCACCAAAAATATCTAAACACCAAAAATATCTTCTCCAAAATATCCAACCTCTCTCCCATCACCATGGACGGCCAAGAGAGGGACACCTCACCCTCTCCATTTTACAAAAACCCCCTCTCTAAATATTTATTTACATCACCTTCACAAATACAATTCCTATATAAACCTTTCCTTCTTCATTTCACTTCATTTTTCTCTTCACCAGCACCTTAACCACCACCAACTCCTCCTTCATCTCCACCACAACCACCTCCGCTACAAATTCTCTAACTTCCTACCTTCATCTTCTTCCTCCTCCATCTCCATTTAAACTACCACAACTCCAAAAACTCCACCAAAGCCTCCACCTTCTCCTTTACCTTTTCCAAAAACTACCACTACAACAAAACCTCTCCACAAAACCACCACCCCATCTTCTTCTCAAGTGCCGGCCACCTCCTTTGGATTGGGGCCGAGCTCTTCTTCGTCGGTAACATCTCCGGTGATTATTCCGGTAATCGTTTACGATTATTCCGGTAATCATTCCGGTGACGATTACAACGACAACACTAACAACACCACCACCATATGTTTATAACCTTTTTCATTACCATCATCTCTACTAATTTCACCACCATCTTCACTTCCACCATCAAGTTCACCATCACAACACCACCTTCATCTCCACTACTTCCTTTACTTTCTTTTATTACTCCACCAAAATCCATCTTCTTTACCAAATACCACCACCACCAACAAAATCATCTTCCCTTCCTCTCCTCCTCCCTCTCCTTGGGGCCGGCCACTCCCTAGGCCACCACCAAGGGGTGGCGCACCACCCTAGGGCCGGCGGCCACCCAAAGGCCAAGCCCCCCTTTCCTTTGCTCGCTTGGTATTTTTCCTCTCCCAGGGAATCGGACGCACAAGCTTCAAAAGTGACGTTTTAGGCGAGTGATTTTCCTCGCCAGAAAATAGACTTGTATTAAAATCATTATTATGTTATCCTTGGTAGCAGTGCGATGTGGTTGTGCAGGTGTGTGTGGTGTAATCTGTGGATATGTCCCGGACTGATATACTGTAATGCTTGTAATAGGATAGAACAACTCGTGCGACCATTCAGCCTCCGGTCTCTCACCATCTTGAAAGAGAGGTGATTGGGACCGTCAGGTTTCTCAGTTCAGCCTCCAGTCTCTCACTATCTCGAAAGAGAGGTGATTGGGACTGTCAGGTTTCTCAGCTCCATCTGGTTAGCATACTTAGCGCTCAGCGCTTTATTCACTAAATCCGTCCAGGCAAGTTGCTACCGGACCTTCCACTCGTATTCTAAAAACGAGTCGTCCCGGTAACCTCGCCAAGCGTATCAGTGTCTAAACTCTGTTCGCTACCTGTGCCTCCAGCATACTCAGCTCCACTTGGTTGTATCACTTGTCAACCGATATGTTACCACCCGACATACTACTACCACATAATTGCCCCTTGTTATTACCTGACTTGTCACTTGACGAATATCACCCTCTTGTCATGCTATCACTTGACACCCGGCATGATACACTTGACTCTTATGATTATCACGACTACGGGAATGATGACCTGACATCTTGATTTCTACTTGATACATTATAGTGCATACTGTACTCCTGAGATACATGTATTCCTGACTTGTTCCTGCTCATTCCCGGAATCTGATAAATACATAATAAATCATAAAAAGGAACAACTTGCATCGGGTCGGGGGAAACTCGCGGCTATCAATACATGTTCGTGTTTACAGTGGTATTAGGCATGTTGTGCAACTAAAACTTTCGGTCTGACCTGTGGGCCTCCAGGGGACCGAGGGGAGAGCTGGCTCCCTCCTTCCTGCTACCATCTTGATAAGGGCATCCATAAGACCCTCCTGAATCGCCTTGCGGTAGGTTCCGTCACCAAGCAACGGAACATCCTGGGCCGTGGTCCTGGGTATGCACGGGACCCACTGTAAACATTGTTCGTTGATACCCCGCTGGTTTCCAATAACAGCCTCAACTTACTCAGATGTGGATGTATGTGAAGTAGGACGCTATGGCACATACCTAGACATATGAGTAAGAGGAGTAATAAGATTAAGCATTTAAAAGTGATAATAACGATTCATTCGAGTTTGCCAGTTATAGCACATTGTGTCTCCTTTACATGCTTCTTATTCATAATGCTATATAAACTCTCATACTCTTACCTCTTATGCCACTTGGCTGTAATCTGAACATTTGTTTGGGAGGTTCTGACTCCCTTGAATTTGCATGTTTAGGTTCCGAAGCTTGGATTGAAGTGGAGCCCTCCACCGAAGATGAAGCTTTCCTCTCAGAGCAGGCTGACGTAGTCTCGATTCCTTTTGTACCTGACTCTTCCTTCCAGCTCGCGGGATTTTCCTTCAGCTCGTGAGCATCTTGTATTCATATTGTAAATTTTACTTTTGTACCTGGCTGTGATATAAGATACTTGTAATAGTATATCACACTCGGTGATAACTTTGTAACTTGTACTCCTCATGTTGGCATGTATAATACTACGTGTTTTCGTACTGTGATTCTTGCCTGTACTGATACTTAGTGTATATACGTGAGGGTATTTCTGACTTGCGTATATACGTCGCAGTAACGTCTCTGTACCCGCAGGATCGGGGCGTTACAGTTTGTCTCGGATTTTTAAGTAGTTTCTAAAGGAGAGAGAATAAAGAATGTATTAGTTGGGTCTCTCTCTCCCCCCATTTGAGACCTGAATCCGATTTTATATATGCCTAAATTTGAGTAGGGTTATCCTTGCGAAGAGAAATTTATCACGTTCAAACTAGGTCTATCAACTGTACTGATCTAATCTGGATCCGACCCGTTTAAAGCGGGTTTGGGAAGGGATTTACACCGTTAACCCTTCGCGGATCCAGATCCATTTATTAAACAATAAACGGGTTGGATTTAGTTAAACATGTTTCGTACCCGTTTATAATCCGACCCATTTAAAAATTATTAAATTTGTACTTGGATATTGGATATTGATTATCTTAAACTTTGAAATGAGATATTACAGTACAAAATTAACACTCAATGACCACTCATAAATAATCACGATTAACTCTCATAAAAATAGTCTTTAATCCTAAATTGGACATGCTATGCAATTAATTGCTTTTGACTTGACCCAATTCTTCCCATTAACTGGAGATGGATAAACGGGTTAGACCCATTTACAAAATGAATCCGAGTATGGGTCCACTTTCTCAAAAACTGTCAGGTAAACGTGTCAGATCCGGATCCGGTTATATGAAATTGATACGGGTTTGCTGCATATAAAACCGTATTCGATGTGTACCATTTACAGGTCTAGTTGAGATGTCTCAATCGATGAACCACTGACTTGTTCTCTTGATACAACAAGAGAGAGTTACTCTCTCATGCACATGAAGCCTTGTGCATCTCTCTCCAGCAGCACAGTTAATTCACTGGGCAAATTTCCCTCTGAATAATAATATTCACTCCCTAACTTTCTCAGATGGGCAACCGGTCAGTAGGGGCATTGCCTTCTGAGGGCTGTTTGGATCCATAAGAAAGTGAGAAAGTAGGATGTCTCATTTTTTTCACTTCCATTGTCCATCTAAACACCGGAAAAAAAATCCCTTTCCTTTTCTCTTTACACTTTCTATTTTACACAACTATTTCTCACTTCCAAGGTGTAATAATTAATTTTGTAGTCATGTAAATCTCATTTGTATTAAGATGTATCTCAAAATAGTTAATTTTGTGTTCATGTAAATCTCACTTGCATTCTAATTAAAATCTAAAGTTTTGTATAATTAATTTTTATTTTAATATTATTTTGCGGTCAACTTTGTGGTCAATTTTTTTACTTTCACTTTCACATTACCATTCCAAACACCGGAAAAAAAACATAATATGGCTTCTTCACTTCCACTCCTAACCGAACAGCTCATTCTAATGAAAGAAAAGTCACTCATTTGCTTGGACCTTTCCTAACTTTTTATTTAATAATTCTTTTGTTCTAACTTTCATCTTTAAAAAATTAATAAAACTTGTCAAGAATGGGATTCGAACCCATGCCCTTTCAGACCAGTATCTCTGAAATTAAGTCCATGATATAAAAGTATTAAAAAAAAAAAAAACAGGTAACTTGTTACTTCAAGTGCATTAAACTCATTACTGACGGGAGGAACTTGTGCTTTTCTTCATGAAAAAAGTGGTTGGAAAGAAAAGTGTTAAGAAACGGTACCAACTAAAGGTGACAGTTTGTTTACAATTGTGTAGCGAGACAACTAAATACACTCCCTTCTTCCTTCCCAACTGCCAACACGGTTTTTGGTTTATTTCCATCCAATTTGACGGGACTCCTTTAGCCTTTCTTTCTGTGAAGAAGAAAATATAACGAAAATAAACGAGAACAGAGCGGCAGACTAGCTATTGACAACAATTTAATACCCTCAGATCTTTTCCCAAACCTCAAAATTAGGTGAGAAAATGAAACTAATTAGATAATTTTCACTAAAGTAAAGCCTCAACAATTATAAGCCCATTTTGTTAGCTCGCAGTTTGTGCGCCACCCCATCTTTGTATTCTCCTCTCAGTCCCACTCTCTTCACAAACCAAAAACTCCCATCTCTCGCGCAAAAACACAAACAATGGTTCATACTCGCCAATTTGAGCCTGTAGAGAGATGCAGCTCACAAGGGAGAACGAATCAAACTGTGGCCGCAGATCTCGATGCCACCCTTCTCCTCTCTCGCAGCGCTTTCCCTACTTCATGCTGGTCACCCTCGAAGCTGACAACCTTTCTCAGAGCCATACGTAGTCCTTACAACAGTCCCTCCATCACTTGCATATTCTTTTCTGAGGCCGCGACAATGCAAATGTTCTTTCACATTTTGTGACGAGAAAGGGTAAAAAACTAGTTGGAAGGGTTTTTTTTATCTCAAATTGATGACGGCAGCAACATTAGAAGATTAGAGTAGAGAATCATTATCGACAAACGTGAATGTTGTCTATAGCTAATACTTGGATACGCAGATACAGAGAGTAAAGTTATACAGACCATCGACAGCCATTGAGGCCTGTCGACAGCTGTGGCTCAGTCGGTCGACAGGCCTCACATAGTTGTCGACAGTGGCCACCTGAGAGTTTGGTGATGTGCAGTCTGTCGAGAAGCCCTCCTGGCTGTCGACAAACACGCATTATGGACGGTTTTCAAATTTGATTCTGAGAAAGATGCACCAAACATCAAACATTTGTTAGAAGAAGGGGATTTGGTTATTTGCCCTGAAGTCGCTACTTGCACGGAACCCTTTCTTCTCAGGCTCAGCGCTGTAATGGTCAAAATTTGACCCTCATCAGAAAGATGACATGGGTCTAAGCTACCCAGAGCTTCCCCAAGAAATTCACAAATCCCAGTGTCCACCATGAGCCTCTGTCACATCCAACCTTGTAACACACCGTTCTCGGGATACGGGCCCAAATATGTGTCCCTGTTTTTTGCTCTTATTTATTCTGTTTTGTTGTATTTTATTTTTTATTGTTTGATATCAGACCCATATTTTGAGCCCAGACCAAGCCTAGGGTCCGACTTAGGGGTGGCAGAAGGTTCGCGACCCGCCAGACCCGACCCGACCCGACCCGATGTTAGCGGGTCTGGTTTTGGGCTAATTGGGTTTGGGTCGTAATCGGGTCGACCCGTCTGACCCGATTATTAAATGAGTCAGGTCGACCCGAACCCGCCAGACCCGATTATTTTCTCTCCTCATCGGCCTCCTCCCCTTGATCTCCTCCTCTGTCGCCCCAGCCTCCTCCCCTTTGCCTAAATCAAATTGTCAAAAAATATGCGTAAGACCAGTTTTGAACCCGTGACCTCTAGCGTGTGGAGTTTAGTGTGATGACTAACTATACCACCTAACAATTTAGTAATAAAGTGTAAAGAAATTGTATTTAAAATTTAATAATCGGGTCAAACGGGTCGGTCGACCTGACACGATTATTATATGGGTCGAGCAGTAATCGGGTCGGGTCGATGTCGACCTGATTTCCGCCCCTAGTCCTACTCATTTCTTTTATTTTATTAATTTATTATTATTTTACTATTATTATATTTTCCTTCTTTTTTCCTTTTCTTTCTTTCTTTTCCCTTTTCTCCTTTTCTTTTTCCTCTCTTCTCCTTTTTCCTCTTTCTTGTTTTTTTTTTTTCCTTTTCCTTTCTTTCCTTTTCTTTTCCTTCCTTCCTTCTTTTTTCTTTTTCTTCTTTCCTTTTCCTTTCCTTTCTTTCCTTTTCTTTTCTTTCTTTTCTTTTCCTTCTACTTTCTTCTACAATTTTATCAAGTATATATGATCCTTCTTCTCGAAGGAGAAGGGGATCGCTTCCTAAATTCTGAGAACACGCATACATCATCACACTTACAATTCTCTGTGTTAGTTCATCTACTGCACTGAAAGTTTCTTTGTTTTAGTTCACAATCACGCTAGTAGCTCCATCTGCTACTCTAACCTTCCATCACAACGGCAGTTTTTCTTTGTCCGTCCTTCCTACCTTTCTTCTGATTACTGATTCTTACACACGAGAGTCTTAAGCCTGCATTATATTGGTGCTCCTTACTTGAAAGATGTTCTTTCCCATTCATATTCTGACAGGTATCACCGGGATAGCATCTCAAATTGCTTATCGTGGGTTCAATCCAAAGTAAGCGGTTTTTATTCACCACAAGTGTGTTGTTAGCAGAGCTGACAGATCAAATTGCTCCGGTTGCGGTCACATGAAGCAGAGCATGTTGCATGGGACGTAGGTGCACGGGTGGAAGATGTTCGACCCTTACTTTGTGTTCATGAATCCGAGGCCTACTTACGAGATCACATTCTGGAATCAGTTGCCGAAAGTGTTCCCCGTTGACGGAGGGAAGTCGCCAATTGAGGTTGCTAATTACATACAGCGGGTGTTGGGCGGAACGCTGGGATTTGAATGCACCAACTTCACTCTGGCAGGACAAGCACGCAATTTTGGGTGGAAGTTGATGGTCGAGTCGCATCGAAGAAGGAAGAGATGGAGAAGGCTAATGCTCAGCAAGTGAGTAGTGTTTGGAGCATGAAATTGTTATGAAAATTTTAGAAAAAAGTGTTTTAGCATTAATTTGATTGATGAATGTAGTATATATGTTTGTTTGAATTAGTATTAGGTATGATTGATTCTTATTAGTGTTTTCTGATATTACCCATTTATTTTGATCATTTCCTACTTACAAATTACAATCTATGACAGTTGTCTAGCTGATATAAATCTTCCAGGATTCAAGAACATGACATAATCTGGAATTCTAGTAAGGTTTAATTTCTCTCTGTATGCACCAGACGGGTACAAGTAGCGGGCGGCCACATTTCCTAGGTCTGTTGGGCTGTCTGCTGGGCCCATACGTCTGTTTCATAGCCCGCACTATTCGGTAACTGGGGCTGTTGGGCCTGGGCCAGAAGCATCCTCTGTTGTCGGTTTGATAACTCACTGGAAACTGGAGGAGAACATGTATAGCCCTAACCCTTCTCCTCCTACAGTACAACCACCACCAGAGCTTCCGCCGGTGGCTACTACCCTCCCTCCACCCCAAGCTTCTCCTCAACTCTTATATTGATCAGCCCCAACTCAGAATCCACCCCCAATTTCAGATTCAAATGTCAATTCGCCATCTGCCTCCATCTCCTCAAAAGACCATAATCAAACCCTAAACCTCAACCTTCCCACCATAACCCTAGCACCGTTCCCTCTACATACCTTGACGTAGATGTGATTGCTCGATTCAGGCAGTTTTATCCAACGCCAGTGATCATTCCCCAGACTATTGTTGATGAAAGCTGTCAGCCATGGAAGCTCTCACTTGTTGGGGAATTTCTTGGAAGTCCTCTTGTCGCCGTCAGGGTCTTGATGGGCTATCAGCTTTGTGGAACCTTGAAGGTGACCGGGAGATTTTTTTCCATGTCCCATGGTTACTTTATTTTTCACTTCACCAATGCTGAGGATCTCGATTGAGTCCTCCTTGATGGGTTGTGGTCACTCGACGACGCGGTGCTTGCGTTGGGTGCTTGGACACCGGAGTTTCGACCGTCTACTGGATTGCTCCCCCAAGCCATTGATTGGATACGTTTACCAGAGCTCCCTCCAGCTCTATAGACCCGATTCGTTTTGGAGTTGATCGTCTCCACCACAGGACGGTTGGTTAAGCTCGACCAGCCCACCGAGCTCCTCTCCAAGGGACGCTTTTGCGAGGGTGACGGTCGAGATCGATCTATCTAAACTCATGAGACCTGGTTGTGATGTGGTGTATGAGAATTCTTTTCAACTTTTTTTGTAAGAGCTTCAAATACGAGCATATACATCTCTTTTGCAGAAAATGTGGCCGCGTCGGACACCGACCAGTTGACAACGCCTTCCCTCCGATTCGTGCCTCTCCTCAATTGTCTGTTTCTTCCTCGTTGATGTAGCTCCACCACAAATTGCTGTGGATGTTGACATGATTCCGGTGATGGAGGGGACAAACTGCAATTCCTCTTCTTCTTTATCTGTAGATTTTGTGATGGCTCCAGTTGTTGCAAACCCCATGGACAATGATGATCTTCCAGCTCTGATGCCTTGGATCCACGTTCGGAGGTGTGGTCGAAATCCTCGGCAGCCGGCGATCATTGATCCTTCTACTCCAACTCCTGCACGTGGATCCTCACGTGACAAGCCCAAACTATCCAGACTTCTTCGCTCATATGCGGAGTCACGTGCAGTCGCTCACTCAACCTCCTCGGCACGTGTGAGGACTTCTGTGGGGCTCAGGATACCCCCGATGCTGCGGGGGCAATTGAGTCTGAGCCCATTATCATAGCGGGCCTTTGTGGGTTTGCGCCGGTTCATAGCTTAGCCCTCTTGGCTGCAGCACCCCGGGCCACAAAAATTAGGAGCTGGAGAAGATGGAGCTGGCGCTACTGAGGCGCACCTTCCAAGTTCATCGTTGATAATGGACGTGACACTCTCTCACATTCGACTGTTTTCAACCATGTCGCTTCAGTGCAACCTCTAACCAACCCAGCACTAAGACAAGTGCAACAACTTCTATCTGATGAAGAGAAGATCGCCAAGCTCAAAGCAAAAAATGACAGTGATGTTTCCTGAACCAATGGGCCAGTTTTACCCGGCTCCAATGTAGAACAAGGGGAGGAAGCGGGAGAAGAATCTGCTGGAACACATCCAACGCCAAGCTACTACTATTTCACAGCCATCCTCCAAAACTTTCAAAGTTGGAAAACGTGACAATTGCCTTGCTGACTTCCCGCTGCTTGACGTTCTCTATGATCCTCGCTTCAATCCGATGTTGTTGGAGGATTTGAATGTCGATGACGTAGATCTTCAGCTCTCTAGTGGAAATATTTGACTTATGTATAGACTTTTTTAGTTTTTCTTTTTCTTTTTCTTTCTTCTGTATCAACTATCCCAAAAAAAAAAAAAAAAAAAACCTAACTGAAAAGTGAGGATGCACCGGTGGGCTGAAATTCGTCTCTCACGCCACCATGCACCGTCACAATCATGCAACCGCGTATTAGCAAGAAAGAATGTGACATTCTGTCACCCTCATAACTCACTTTAATTGAACCCCGACCCTATAAAAATTGATTCTGAGTTGGCCCTATGCTTATCCAACCATCAAGTTCTCCATTTGTTTTTTTATCAATCGAAGAATCTCATCATAAACGTTTTTTTTAATACTTCTCAGTGTCTTTTTTTCCTTTGTTTTTTTGGGAATGGCTGCAGCGTTAAAGTTTTAATTCGTCTGTTGTACGTTTTTGGCCCAAGAAAATTCGTTTATTTAAATCAAGGCGCATGATCACTTACACATACTGCACATAAACTCGACGAAGCGGCATAAATTGATATTTGTACCCGAAAAAGTAAGCAACACGATGCATGGCATCTCTCTTCGTACAGCCTCAACACTGAAATCCATATACAGAACGAAAAATCATACACATGAAGTGTCGCACGCACCTGACCAAACGATTCCATTACACATTGCAGAGTGTGCTTGCCACTGATAACGTACGGTAAAAAAAGAAAATAATAAAAATAACAATAATAAACTTAAAAAAAAAAAGATAATAATATACACCCGAGGACCAAATATCATTATCATGAAAAGCAAGCACGCACGCAATCACGCAGAGTATATGATCACGAAACAAGGCAGCACAGCCCTCGGATTAAACACCAGCAGCTCATCCTCCTCCACCGCCGCCCCACCGGCACCAGCGAATCGAACACCGCCCCCTTCTTCTCCTCCGCCGCTTCCTCCCCGCCGCGCGCCACCCGCCCCGCCACCACGCGGCACACGAGCACCGCCCTCCGCACGTGCAGGAACGCGAACTCCCTCTCCAGCTCCTCCGGCAGCGACACGTGCGCGCCCCAGCTGGTCCCCTGCGTCGCTATCCCATCCAGGTCCACCTGTTTCCCCGCGAAACCCGTGCCTCACGATCCCGCACGTGCTGCAGTACTGGCTCCCACGCCCCCATGACTGGTCTCTCTCTGTCCACGGCGTTCACTCCCAGCGAGCAAAGCACCGTCGAGCAGTAAAATCTCAGCCGCTCGTTCCCATCCGCGATGCACCGCTCGTCGCCGTCCCAGCGATTTCGCGCGGCCCGAGCGCGGACAATCTCTCTGTACTCCTCGAATCGCGCGAGGGTTTTGGGGGAGTTGTGGATCTTGAGGATGCGGTGGATGGCCGGAGGTTCTCCTTTCCATGATGGGTTTGCGAAAAGAGAGGAATCTATTGAGATTAAGGTAGGAGATGATTGAGCGGGAGAAGGATTTGTGAGGCTTGAGATTTGAGGGGGAGAATGGGGTGATCTTTCTTCGCTTGGGGGGTGGCTGCTGCTGGTCTTGTTGTTGTTTTGGGTTTGAACGCGAGAAGATTGCAAAGCAGCCGAGGTGGAGAAAGAGGAGGAAGAAGCGGCCGAAGAGTGATTGAACGGAGGCCATTATTGGTTCATTGGATTGTAGGATGAAGGGATAGAGTAGAGAGTCAAGGGAAAGTGGCTGAAACTGAAAGAAAGGGAGGGAGGAAGAGGACGCGGACAGGGACAATGACAGACTGTGAAATGGGCGGGGTCAATAAAGATGTCGGTGGGCCGGCATCTAGTCGAACCGAACCGGTTGAAAGATATTAATTAATTTTAATTACACCAAAACTTTTAATTTGAGTGGCTAGTTAGTGGGTGATAGATAGGGTGAAAATAAGATTTTGGGTCGTAAGAGATTTCAATAATAGAATAGGGTGATTACATTCTCTCTCTTTCTAACAATAGAAACATAAAAATACCACCACTTATATATTTGAAATTGCTAGGTCATATAATAGGATCTCAATAGAACGAAAAGGAAAAGAGCAAAACCGTTTTTAGTTGGAAAAAACTTTCTACCCTAGTAATTGGCAGACACTGTATTGAGCTAGCGAGCAGGGAAAGTTAAGTATGGGTAATTGTAGTGTTGAAAGCTAAATGTGGGGCATATGTCCCCTTCCTCATTAAAGTGGACCAATAACATGAGTTGTTCTCGGAAAAAAGTTGATTAAGATTGGTCACCTTACAGATCGCACATGGAATAGCGTCCCTTTTTGAGTACAATGATAATGGTTGGTGGGTGGGGGGGACTCAACACCAATGTGCCAAATTGGGGAGTCTGTGCTGTGTGCTTTGAGAGGCCATAACTAGCTAATTAAGTAAAAATATATCAAGATTTAAGATTCATCTGTAAGATTAAGCGTGTACTTTGGAATTTGGACGGGGTCCGGCCTATGAATTAAATCGAGTAAATGAATTTATTTTTTTTTTAAAGATTTCTTTATTTTGGAGTCCACTGCCACAGTAGCCTGCCCAGGATGCGGGGAAGCCCATTCAAGCACGCACGGCCTTTTCCGAATCAAGTCAATTCTGAACCGTCCATCCCTTAAAAGCAGAACTGGAAGGTCTGATGGTGTAAGATAGCTGCCACTCGTTCCATCCATCTGAAGATCTTTTCAGCATCCTCCTCCTCATCACCATGGCATTCGCTAGAGGAGGAGAGCCTCAAACTCGCACTCTTCGCTTTGCTTTCATCTCTCCAAGCTCAAGCTCAAGCTGCTGCTATGAACGGGGCAGGGTTTTATCTTCTCCCAGTCTCCTCACCATATCCAGAAGGGCCAATTGTCTGCCCCTGCCTCATGGTTGAGAAACAATTCTACATGAACTGTTCCAGAAATTCCAACCAAATTGCTTACCAGCTGCACCAATATCTGACATGGAATTCAATCCAACAGGATCTGTATGGACTTAATCCGAAGGCACACCAATTTTAAAACTAACTTCAACATCAACTTGAACATCTGAATCAAAGATCATTATCATCAAATATGCAAGATCAATAGCAACATCAATAGACAAATGCAATATCTGAAGCAAATTGCTTAGCCCACTGAGATGCGTGCCCTTGGTTTGTAACTTACTTTGTTGTCAACCTTATCTGTTGGGGTAGCTTCTCTTGTTTGCTCTTGCTGATAAACATGGCTTGGCTCAGTTTGGTCTACATTGTTTATAGAGCTTTTCCCTGCTCACAAACATGAGAAATAACAGTAAATAGTAGCAACTTTATTAAGAATGTGAGGCAATACAGTAATGAATTTGTATGGTAACTTATCTTATAGTTACCTCTCTTCTTGTTTTATATTCCTCTTTTGCTTGCTGCTTCACCACTTGCATTCCCTCCTCCTGTTTCTTCCTCCTCGTGCTTGTTGCGCGCCGATGACAACAACCAATAGAGAATCCCACAGATCTCCAAGAACAAAGAACACCCAACAAACTTCAAAAAGAACACACAAATCGCAAACACACGATCTAACGAGGTTCGGCCTCAACGCCTACGTCCTCGGGGCAATCAGAGAGAGATTTAATTTACTTGGAAGAAAATTACAATGGCTAGCAACCTCTTTGAATGTAAAAGAGTTCCAGCCATTTCTTTCTCAGGATCATCTACAAGATACAAACCCTAGAAAATAGCCAGCCTCTTAAATACCCAGATTTGCGGAACAACAGATTTCCGCCCAAACTCGACTGTCGGTCGACTGGCCGGTCGACCGACCTCCTCACCAGTCGACCGGTTCGGTCGACCCAAAACAACAGAGAGTTTGGTTCCTGCAGACAGAACTTTTCGGTCGACCGGTCGGTCGACCGCCTAAAATCCTGTGCATGCTGTGCACGTCGGTCGACCGGGCCGGTCGACCGATTCGCCTGACTTCTGCTGCTGCTGCTATTTCCTGTCGCTGTTTCCCTTCGTCTTCGTCGTCGACTTCCTTGGCGATCACTCGACGACCCCTCGACGATCCTTATCAACTTCCCCATCAGTAAACTCTCTCTTTCCAACAGTGCTTGAGCTCCTCCCCACCTCTATTAAGTGTTGGTCTGCCACCTCTTCCCCACCTCTCCTCGACGGCATAACTAAGTCGCTGTGCCCCAATTGTAAGCACCATCCACATCTCAGCTTGGAATATTGTCTTCTTCCGTTGTTTTTGACATTTTCTCATATGCAGCTTTCTTTCTGGCCTTCTTAGGTCTACCTGGTCGCTTATGAAAGGGAGGGGGAGGTGGTTTTGGTCTCCCACTATCTGGCCATGTCTTCTCATCTGCTATTGGGCTTATGATGTATGCATATGACCTCATATAAGTATCTTTGTGATAAACACTTGTCCACATAGAACTCTTTCTCCCCCCTGTGATACTTCATTTCTGCCATTCCATGCGTGCAAGGGATTCCTGTAACATTCCATTACCTACAAGAGCCTGTCCTCATATCAATATTTTGTCCAATAAATCTCCCCCTTGGAATGCACTTCATACTTTCGTTCACCAGTATAGAATGCATCACATTCCCTACCTTGAGCAAATAATGAATTCACTCTCTCTTGAATCCTTGGACAAAGTATACCATTCCATTTAGACATAATATGTCTCTTCGTTTGCAGCCTTTTCATAATCTGCCTCGTTATCATCTCGAGCATGAGTAGAATGCGTTTTCCCCGTGCTTTAACAATGTATTTGTTAAAACTCTCAGATGGGTTGTTACACAACATGTCACACTTGCAAAAATTGTCAAAACCACATCTAGTCCATAGAGACATATCATGTCCAACCAACCATTCATATATGCCCCAACTAATTCACTTCTCATAGATTCCATATGTTTTCTAAAGCGAGGTGGATAACAGGAACAAGCAGCTCTCCACATTTTATCTTTAAGTGACTACCCTTTGAACTCAGATTTAAAATATGCATACATGTGTCTAAGGCAAAATCTTGTTTTAGTCCTTGGATAATATTCATTAAACACCTCCACTAAGCCCTGTTACATATCAAGACATACAATTTACCTATATTAGCATTTATTTAAAAAATCATTCATAATTTCAAGGGATTTTGCAAATTACCGATAGTAGCATAAGAAGTGAACTTGTAGGTCACAACAAGAAGAACTGGATGAGGGAATTAAATGTTACCTTCTGCCGGTCGGAAATGAAGGTCACATCCTCAGCTGTTAGTGGAGATATTGCTGCAAGTAGATTCTCCAAGAACCAAAGACAGTGCTCCTTGCATTCCACCTTGACAACAACCATTGCTAAGGGGTACATCTGGTTGTTCCCATCTCTCTCTGGCAACAGCACATAAAAGGAGCTCTATAATGAAAACCCAGCCACATAGAAGTGATGTTTTTGTTTCCATATGCATGCTCACGAGTGTGCTCATATTCTGAATCAATCTCCTCCTCAATTTCTGCAAGAATAGGTTCAGTAAAGATTTGCTTCTGAGTTCTCCTTCTAAACGATCTCCCCAACCCAATACCTCAGCCATGTACTGGTTTCCACTAGCGTCAGCTTCATGTTCATTAATTGCACATTGTTCTCCACTGAATTCTAGATCCTTCCAACTTTCCCTTCATTGGTAAACCCCCTGGTTTCTAACCCCTTCACTGACTGGTGCCATTTCTTGGACTTGAACAACCTCAATTGGAGTTGCATTCTGATCATTAATTATTGCTCAAATTGCAATTGAATCAGGGGCTGCAATATCATCTGTCTCAGCTGCAGGAACACATCTTTCCTCTTGGTTCTCCACACCAAAACTTGCTTCTACACTCTCATGAACAGGCTTAAACTCATCTTCATCATCACCCATATATTCCAAAGTTAACGTCTGAACATCTAGACCACCTTCACCCAGTCCTCTCATTGTGTTACTACTCTTCTCTACTAACTGGTACTTTTCAATTTCAATACCCAAATTCTCATCCTCTGTCAGTACCGTGTCCTCTTCACTATCACCAAACTCTATGAAACAAGAGTCACGGTCACTACTTAACACCACATCATCAACTTGGTTGTGCTCCTTACCATCTATCTCACCCTTATCTTTTAATAAACAACTTCTCTCCTTTCTGACCCTCTTTTCTGTTGACACTCTAAAAAAGACAAGATTTTGACTGGCCTGAACAATGTCTAAACTTGTTGACATTTACAAAAGACAAGTGAAAGATAGGCTGATTGGTCCGAACAGTGTCTAAACTTGTTGATATTTACAAAAGACAAGCGATAGATAAGCTGACGACCAGTTCTGTACTTGTTGACATTTACAAAAAAAAGCAACATATAAGCTGATGACCAGTTTTCACGCATATCCGAGAGACAAAGCAGCAACTTGGACTCTACTGATCAGACAGTAAGCCCAGATTGTGTCTAAACAGACCTCAACAGGTCAAATATGCTAGCACTTAGCATCACATGAGCCCAAAGGGACAGCCTCGCCTGAGAGGCTAAGATCACCCAACTTCGCCTTGAAGCCATTCACAGCTCCGCCAGAAAGCTAACTTATAATTTCGCTTGAAGTACTCAGTTAACTCCGCAAAGAGTTAGCTTCGCTTGAAGTCACACGCAACCGCGCAGAAGGATGTTCGGTAGCTTTGCCACAAACGATATCTAGCTCCGTTTAAGAGCAGTCTTCTGACTTCGCCAGATGCTTATTCCAGCTCCGCTGCGAGCTCGACGCGGGCAGCGCCGCTGCGGGTCTGCTATGGTCAAACTTTGACTAATTAAATCTCCAGATGAGATCAAATCTAATCAGGATTGAGATCAAATCTAATCAGGATCAAATCTGAGATCAAATTTAGCAGTCGATTGTCATAATCTCTTGACTCTCCTAAAACGAGTAAGAGATCAGGGGAAATCGAGAGCTCTACCAACCTTCTGTTCTCCGATTCTCCGAACCAGGCGAGAAGGGAATCTCATCGCTCGCATCGTCAAAGAGACAAAGTGGTCGCGCGCTGACCAGACTCCTATCGGCACACTTCTCCAGAATCTCAGAGGATATCTACTTGTAAT
The DNA here is from genome assembly GCA_038442645.1 of Agave tequilana. Classification (NCBI taxonomy): domain Eukaryota; kingdom Viridiplantae; phylum Streptophyta; class Magnoliopsida; order Asparagales; family Asparagaceae; genus Agave; species Agave tequilana. Next base: position 30,517 of record JAVJIF010026009.1, read on the forward strand.
CTTTTATGTTACTTGTAATTTAGCTCCTCGACCCTTTTTTTGTAAGTTTTCCCTTTTGCAAATCAATGGAAAACATTTTCTTTACAAGTGTTGCCTGCAATTTGCTTTCTCTTGCTCAGTCTAGGCTCTGTTGCTTCATCTTCCACTTGATCTTGCACACGTCTTGATTGTTTTCCCCTGTCAGCCGCTATCCTCTTCTTCTTCTTCTTATTGCATCATGTTTCCCTCCCCTTTTAGTTATGGTATTCACTGGTGCCTGGACTGATGTTTCTTCATCCTGCAAGTCATGAACACTATCACCACTAACTCCATGAACATTCTCATCCCTTGTTGCATTTGTATCCATTTGGGTATGCTGTGAGAGTGGAATTGGAGAAGAGTGTTCAATATACAAGGAGTTGTAAGAATTACCCTGCATGGCCACAAACATCCTCTGCACACTTGCATCATCCCCTTCGGTTCTATTATCCATATGACTTTATTTTTCATTTGGTTCTATAAATGTTTTCTGATCCGTTGAATGCAAACACATTATTGGACTGCTTCACGATGTATTTCTAAACAAAACAAACAATTTGATGCTGATTTTCTCAACTTTTGAACTGAAATTAGTGCTCTGAATCGATTGATATGGATGCTGTAAGATCCCTAGCTGGAAATACTGTATTTTTTTTTTTCTAAAGGTATTTATTTTGATTCACAGATTATTTTCTTTAATCAACTTAAATTATTATTTTCTTTCTTGTGATCATCCTTATTACTAAATATGCAAATTTATTTAAAGATAGTGAATGACACTTTGGCTTTATATACTTTGCCATTATTTCCTATCAGTATTTTAATTACTTATCACCATTAGTATAATAATAATACTGTTAGTGTTTACTAATTATTAATAGTGTTCCTAATATTTTTATCTATTATTATTTTAGTGTCACCATTATTTATTTTAATATTAGTACTAATATTAGTGGTAGTTATTAATTATCATCACTATTCTTATTATTAGTGATTGTTACTAATAGTATCTTGTTACTATTATTTTAATTAGTGCTACGAATTATTATTAGGTTTAGTATAAATATATTTACATTGGTGCTATATTGTTATGTTTCATTCTTTTCAATTCTCTATTTCATATCCTTACCTTTTACCCCGTAACCAATTGGACCCGAAACCATATACCCAATAACCCACCCAATCTATTTAATCCTATTCTAAACCTAGCCATAACCAAATCTCCTTGATAATCTCCTCCCCAACTGCTGCCGCATCTTCCCCACGCCGAGTGCGCAACAGCCCACTCGCAACAGCCGCCCTCTCCCTATTCTTCTCTCTCTCTCCTTCCAACCGCAACACCCCAAGATGCGAGACCTCCATCACCAGGCCGCAACTGGCTGGACCTCTTTCCCCCTTGATCTGGCCGACCACCATCACCAGGAGCACCAGGCCACGGCACCATCTCCAGGCTGCCCCAACCTCTTCCCTGGCCTGGTCACCAACCCTTTGCTGCGCCCCCATCTTCTCCCCTGCCGTGTACAACTCCAGCCGCTGCCCCCATGTCCAGGCTGCCCCTTGCACACCTCGGCGAGCCCCGGATCTTCCCCTGCGTGCCCCTTGCAGATCTGTGCGCAAGCACAGATCACCAGGCCGCAACCTCCTTGGCTGCGCAACCATCAGCCAAGCCCCATCCAGCGGCAGCACCACAGGCCATCTCTTCCTCCCTTGCAGCGCACAACACCCCCAGAGCCGGCCTCCTTCAACACGGCACAGCAGGACCCCCTCCAGCCCTGTTCCCTTGGCAGCGTGACACCAACAGCGAGCAAAGGCGCAACAGATACAGCGACAGCGGCAGCAGCAGATCTGGACAGCCCCTTGTCCAGATCTGTGCAAACTCCTCCGACGAGCACCAGATCCCCTCCACGGCGACTCGGCAACACCGCCAACAGGCCAGCCAAGTCCCCAGCAGACCCGGACAGCAACCGACAGTCTTGGCACCCTCCAACAGCGACTCGGCAGCCGAATCCAGATCTGGACAGCAGCAGATTCAGAACTGCGCAAGTTCGGGCGAGCTGGTCGTTCTCCCGATCCACGTCAGACCTTTGCCGGAGACCAGCACGGTGACCTTCTCCACTGTCTTGGCCACCCCCCCATGCAATCCGTTGGCGAGGAACCGCACCACAACGACCACGGCAGCGACTCGCCCGTCGACGCGCACAGCAGATCCAGATTCGGACCAGCAGCACAAGCAGCGGGCGAGCGGCGATTCCAGGCCCTTCCGGCGAGCGCGAGACCTCCAGATTGCAGCCAGGTCTTCCCAGGACCCTGGCTACCGTCCTATGCAGTCCGACAGCGGAGAGCGGCGCCACGGCGACTCGCCCGGTAACGCGCAGATTCCCCAAGGTGAGTGTTTACTCCTTTCGGTTCCGTTTCTTTATATGTAATTGATTATATTTTGATTTAATTGTGTACATAGAATAATGTGGACATCGTGTATGTTGATATGTGCAAGAGAGGTTACATATACATATTTTATTGTGTGGGAGATTAGGTTTCAGTGTAGCTCTGATTCGGATTGACAGAGCTTGGTTAGTCGACTTGCCTATGTTATTAGTCGACTAACACCTCTGTTAGTCGACTAACCCCAGTCCCTAGTCGACTAGTATAGCTTCCAGGATAAGTGTTGAGTCTCTGTATTTCTCTGCTGGTCGACTTGGACACCTTTATAGTCGACTAGCAGTTGGATTAGTCGACCTATCCACTTGACCTAGTCGACTAATGTTGACCTGTCAGATTGGTGTAGCCCCTTTATTGATTGTAGACATTAACCTTGGGTTATGTGATGGATATGGATGGATTGTAGGTGACCTCTAGAGATATATATTGGTGATAATGATTCAATCATGATAGATCTTAGCTGCATGTACAGGATATATTGTCGTGTGGGGATATCATAATTGATCTTAATAGAAGAAGGTACTGTGTAGCCTTATGAATCAGATATAGTTTGTCAGAGTGAGTAGACTAGTACTGATTATGGACATATGTTAGAACAACAACTATTGCATCTGATTACTCGATGTGTATTGGAACAAGATGATTATAGAACTATTGGAATATGAATTGGTTGTAATGACTTTGGATTGATCTGGGACTTATGTTATTTGCATTGAATGATGATCTGTAATTGGACATGACTTATTTAGATGAGTATTTGAGGACATATCAGATATGACTGGATTAGTGGAGTTGTGATTTAGATTGATCTTGAGTTAGAAGTTATCCAGAATCTATATTCCTTTTTTTGGAGCCTGACTGATATTGAGATAAGATGGACATTGTTGGCATTTGGGATCTGTCAAATGATATGTCATTGATGTTTGGTATTAGAAGTTGCTATTCTACATTGCAGTTGATCGAGGACATATTGGATGTGAACTTACCTTACTAAAAGATTATGACTACTGGATTGGTACATGAACTTATTCGGAGTTGGACTGAACTTGTGTTATAGATGATATTGGATTTACATTCTTTATGGTTAAACCTGATATGCATTAAGATGAGCTGAATATATTTTATGTAGAGGACTTTCCAGATTTGATATTCTTTTATGGGTGATGACTTATTCAGATATTGATATGGTTATTGATTACTTGATTCGTAGAGATGAGTTACAGTGATAGCGATCTATTTGATATCAGTGATGTTGTACTTCGGAGTTACCAGATATCGGTTATTAGTTTATCAGTTATTGGCGAGACTGTTTGTTGGTGATCATAAGATATGTAACTTCAGAGCTTATATGAGTTGGTAGAGATGTATATCGGCTATTGTTATATGCAGTACAGGCATATGAGATATTGACTGGCTATTGAGTATTATCTAGTTATGTTGTTGTATGGATTCATGTTATTGAAAGTTACTGGGAAAATATTGTCGGACCGTAACACATTCATTGTTATATTGTTCTACCGTTTACACGGTATTATTGTTCACATTGTTATTGTTACATTGATATTGTTATTGTCACTGTATGGTCCCAGTAATTGAAATAATATGAATATTGATTGATATAAATAATAATGTAAATTGACAACTTACACTGGGATTGGGAAAATTGATGGAGGAGACAGCGTCTGTATTTTGGGTGGACCTAGGATACAGGTTGCGCAGCCGAGATACGGTTCCACTGCAGGGTTCCGGGGGATGACTGACATCCCGTATTGTCCATATTGTCATTGTTATTGACACATTGATATTGTTATTGTTATTGACTACCTAGCGGTAGGACCTGGTTCAGCGCCAGGTGATTGGGCCGTGGTTCCGGGTATGTACGGAACCCACCTAAAGCATGGACAAAGTCTCTTCCATTGATTTCAATAACTTAGGACCCTGATTGACACATGTAGTAGGCGTAGTATGGGATGTGTCTATTACAGGTGGCAATTGGTGTTCGCTGACATAATAAATGATAATGAACTGTTAATATATTGGGACTGACCACAAGCACCTGATTGTACATTTATATCACTGTGATAGACATATAACTATAACCATGACTGGATTGTATGCCAACTAGTGACATGTGATAGATTACACGCCTTGACATTGATTGCATATTTACAGTTGTGCCATTTGTCTGCTACCTGTATTCATGTTGTTATCATATGTATTACTGTTCAGTTATTTATTGTGTTATTTAGTCTTTCTATCTGCAGTTGTCCTTATTATTATATATGCACATGGTTTCTTCTGCACGAGCTGTTTCCCTTTACACACACACTCATTATGGTCGCGTTCTGACGCCCTGGATTTGCACGTCCAGGTTGTAACGCCCCGATCCCGATGGTACGGGAACGTTACTGCAACGTATATACGCAAGTCAGAAGTACCTTCACGTATATACGCTAAGCATCAGTACAGGCAAGAATCAGAGTACGGAAGCAAGTGGTGCATTATACATTCCAACACATAGGTACAATTACAGAGTCATCACCAGAGGTGATCTGATATTACAATAATATTACATCACTTGATGGGCGCAAATGCGATAGTACAAAGATATACACATATGAACAGTACAAAAGGGTGCTCACGAGACAACTGGAGGAGTCGCGAGCCAACAGGGAAAGCAAGAATGGGACTGGAGCTACAGCCGATCTGACCGCTCCGCAGAAGTGAGCTTAGCTTCAGCAAGAGAATCCTCCGGCTTCAAACTCCAAGACCTGGACATGAGAATCCAGGGGAGTCAGATGAAACTTCCCAGGCGAGTAGTAATACAAAAGCCAAATGGCGAGTATGGGTAAGCACATGTGTATCAGTAAATCTGGATTATAAGCATGAAAACCATTTTGTAGACATAAGCATGCTAGAACCAGAGAAGCATAGAAGGTGACATTCATGGAAAACAAGATAAGCAGTAAAGTAGATAGGGCATACTAATTATCTCCTAAATAACATAAAACCGATAAAACAGAATAAAAACGATTACAAGCAAATCCAATTGTACGGGCTTAGGTCATGACTCCATGAGGTTAGTACTTCGAAGGAATAATCCAAACAAGGAAACCCTCATCCATATACCTTTACCTCATTTTACCGTAACCTGAACACGTACAGCTCGAGTTACAAAACAATGCGGCGGAGACATATTAGAATTATTATTATGATTAGGCTGTCTAAGTTGTAGGCTTTAGTATGCGTCCCATTACACATACTTCTACTTACAACTTATAGAGCAAGTTATCTGGAAACTGATTAAAGTTCGATGAATCATGTTCTGGATGGGCCCCGTACATGCCCGGGACAACGGTTCAGGAGTATCCGGTGCTGAGCCGGAACGTACCGCTAGGTACCGGGACTTATGGACGCCCGAACAGGAATAGAGTATCGCAGATCCCATAGAAATAGGTCTAGGGCGTGTGCATACCCGGCATGAAAATCAGGAGTAGGGGTGCCAGCACACCCCACGGAATCCCTGGTGGCCGCCAGGTGATCCCTCAAGTATGTGGCCACGCGTGACTCGATAGTGCCACCATGAACATGATTAATCAGGGCCCATCAGTTTCCCCCAAACCGGGTGCAAGTTGTCTAATAATAATATAACACTTTTATGGTAAGGATCGAAGCAGGACATGATCAGGAATTCAGGATTACAATACAGGATCATAACATGAGTTATAACAGGTAATCAGGTACAGACAGGAGGTGCTCCTACAGATTCAAGAGGTGGCCCCCACAGATTCAAGAGGTGGCCCCCACCAAGTGTGTGGTGTGGCACTTTGTTCCGTGTGACACTTTGTTCTGCAGAGATGGATTCTAGAGGTGGCCCCCACGGATTCAAGAGGTGGCCCCCCCACGAGTGTGATGTGGCACTTTGTTCCATGTGGCACTTAGTTCCATTCAGGACTTGACGGGAACAGGTAGTACAACATGAGTAAGTGTCAAGTAGGAGTATACCAGACGCAGGAAATAGCAGACGCGGGGTTCGCGTCGCAAGAATGGTAGACGCGGGAATAGTAGGCGCGGGATAGCAGACGCGGGGTTCGCGTCGCAAGATGCCTCAAACGCGAGGTCTGCGTTCAAGTCAGGACGCGAGGAAAGCGCGGACGCGGACATGATTTTCTGCGTCGCGTTAATGCAAGAAGAACACTGATATGGGCATAGCATACGCGAAAGTAGCAGACGCGAAAGTAGTAGACGCGGAAATAGCAGACGCGGGGTTCGCGTCGCAAGATGCCAAAACGCGAGGCTCGTGATCTGCGTTTAAATCAGGTCATGAGGAGAACGCGGACGAGAGTATAACTCCGCGTCAGGTCAATATAGATAGAACACAGACGCGAGCTTTAGCTTTGCGTCGCAACGATACAATAACGCGAAGGCCGCGTTAAGGAATGCCTAGACGCAGGAGGTAACTCCGCGTCTAATCAGTTTAGCCACACCGCACGACATAAAATACAATAATAAGAAGAGTTTACAAGTCCATGTCTTGGCGAGCGAGGTTACTCGCATAACCAATGAAATAGGAAATCAAGAGGAAAGCGAGAATACTCGCATAGTCAATAAAATGCGAAGGCAAGCGGATAGCGAGATTACTCGCCTATCAATGATCTTTGCTGCGTCCAACAGAGGGAAGTTCGGTCCCAATCCAAAAGGAGGGTACCAACCCTAAGTCTTGCCGCCGGAGAAGAAACACGGCCCCAATCCAAAAGGAGTGGCCTGGTCTCACAAAGTGATGGGAAGAAATGGTAGTGGAGTTTGGTGAAGAAGTTGTGGAGAAGATGGAGTTTGGGTGAACAAGGGAAGCAAGAGAAGGAGCTCTCCCTTGGTGGCTTCTCTGTTGGAGGCTGCAGGAAGCAAAGAAGAAGAAGAAGAAGTAAAATGAAGAGAAAGAGAAGGAGAGGGGGTATTTATAGGAGTTGAGTTTGTGAAGTGATGTAAATAAATAAAGGTGAGGGGGTTTTTGCAAAATTGAGGGGGATTTGATGTCTCTTGGCCACATGGCCAGTTGTGATGAAGAAAAGGAGTGGGGGTATCTTGGAAATGATGTTTTGAAAGAGAAGCATTAAATGAAGAGAGAGAAAAGAATGTATCATGATGTTGTACTCCATATAAGACAAAAGAAGCAAAAGGTGAGACTTGCGTTTCACCCACACAAAACGCAGCCCTCACCTGCGTTTGGGCAAAATGGTTTAAACGCATGGATTAAGCCGCGTTTAGGGAAAAGCCAAAAGCTGCGTTTTCAACAGAGGAGAGAGAAAGTCATGATAATTGATGGGATTTGATCTGAAGTGCATTAAATGCGGAATGGGAAGGATCTTCACAATGAATGCGGAATCCCAGGTAGGTGAGATCCGCGTTTGAGGAGGAGGGAGAAAATGGAAAAAGACAAAGTGGAATATATGGAACAATCTTCTCGGTATCTGGGAAAATACCGGAAAAGCTCAAAAATAAAGTAATCCGGAAAGCTTCCCAAAAATCCTCAAAAATCATAAATATTATAAAATAATTTTTGGTGAAATCGATTTTCAGAAATTCAATCTCCTTTTCAAGATAAAAATCATAAGGTCAACCGTCAATCTCGGTATACGCCGGATTGGCCGGGTTTTAATAAAATCTGATAAATCCCAGAAAATGCATTTGATAGAAAATATGATTTTAAGAAATAATGTTTAAAGGTACTTTTAGAATTTCAAACCGTTTGTAAATTAAAAATCCGGGAATCGGTCAACGAAACTGGCCGATACCGGTTTTGAAGATTTTCAACTTAATTCCGGAAAATTCCAGAAAATCATATAAAATCTAGAATATTAAAAAATAATGTTTAAAACTGAAATCGGTCAAATCGGAATACCAGAATGTCCAAACCGAGCAATACTCTGGGATCGGGCCTTCGGTTCAAACTAAGGTTGACTCCGAATCCACGAATCCAAATCCAAGACAAAACAATCATATAAAGAATTCATAATACAAAATAAATACAGGAAGCAAATTGAAAAATACGATCGAGAAATCTGAATACGCAACTAAGTACGTATCCCGGGAGCGGGGTGTTACACAGGTATTGGACGATTGTTTCTAATGTGCAGGTGTTTGATGAGGCGGTACGCTTTACGAGGAGCTTGGGTCCTCTCCTTGATTCTGGTATACTTGCATTTCATTCTTGTTATTATTCTTTGATTCCTGTATATCACCTTTGACTTCTATTCAGCTGTCATTTTCTTCCCGTTATTCATTGCTATCATGTGTGGTCTTATATGTATTACTGCAGTGTTCATGATCATATGCTTCCGATTATAGCTTGTTCAGGTTACAATTTAGGCTTAGCGCGTATACAAGGGGTATTTTACCTCGCGTATATGCGTCGCCATAACGTCTCCGTATCTATAGGATCGGGGCGTTACAGAGTGGTATCAGAGCCAGGTTTTCGACTTGCGATGTGAAATCTTGACTTTTGTTTCGCAAGAGAGACCTAGTTCTTACCGGTAACTTGAAAATAAGCTATAGTTATACTGCAATATACATATACTCTCCATTATGATATTGACTCCATTTGGAATTGATCGTCCTCCCTTTAAAAATCCTCATCTTTGATCTTTTGGTATCCTTGATTTCTTCTCTGTCTTCGAGTGATCTGTATCTTCATCTTGCTTCTTTCCATCCTTCATGGTTCTAATTCTTGATTTTATCTCTTGGGTTGGGTTACTTCATGCTGAAGTCGGTAGCAGGATCAGAGTAGCGCAGCGGAAGCGTGGTGGATTTATGATGTGCCGAGAAGTGACGTGAAGTTTGTTTGTTTTTCTCCTTTGATTTTGGAGTCTCTTACCATCCCCTGCTTTATTTGAATTTCGGGGACGAAATTTTTATAAGGTGGGTAGAGTGTAAGATCCCTAGCTGGAAATACTGTATTTTTATTTTCTAAAGGTATTTATTTTGATTCACAGATTATTTTCTTTAATCAACTTAAATTATTATTTTCTTTCTTGTGATCATCCTTATTACTAAATATGCAAATTTATTTTAAAGATAGTGAATGACACTTTGGCTTTATATACTTTGCCATTATTTCCTATCAGTATTTTAATTACTTATCACCATTAGTATAATAATAATACTGTTAGTGTTTACTAATTATTAATAGTGTTCCTAATATTTTATCTATTATTATTTTAGTGTCACCATTATTTATTTTAATATTAGTACTAATATTAGTGGTAGTTATTAATTATCATCACTATTCTTATTATTAGTGATTGTTACTAATAGTATCTTGTTACTATTATTTTAATTAGTGCTACGAATTATTATTAGGTTTAGTATAAATATATTTACATTGGTGCTATATTGTTATGTTTCATTCTTTTCAATTCTCTATTTCATATCCTTACCTTTTACCCCGTAACCAATTGGACCCGAAACCATATACCCAATACCCACCCAATCTATTTAATCCTATTCTAAACCTAGCCATAACCAAATCTCCTTGATAATCTCCTCCCCAACTGCTGCCGCATCTTCCCCACGCCGAGTGCGCAACAGCCCACTCGCAACAGCCGCCCTCTCCCTATTCTTCTCTCTCTCCTTCCAACCGCAACACCCCAAGATGCGAGACCTCCATCACCAGGCCGCAACTGGCCGGACCTCTTTCCCCCTTGATCTGGCCGACCACCATCACCAGGAGCACCAGGCCACGGCACCATCTCCAGGCTGCCCCAACCTCTTCCCTGGCCTGGTCACCAACCCTTTGCTGCGCCCCCATCTTCTCCCCTGCCGTGTACAACTCCAGCCGCTGCCCCCATGTCCAGGCTGCCCCTTGCACACCTCGGCGAGCCCCGGATCTTCCCCTGCGTGCCCCTTGCAGATCTGTGCGCAAGCACAGATCACCAGGCCGCAACCTCCTTGGCTGCGCAACCAGCAGCCAAGCCCCATCCAGCGGCAGCACCACAGGCCATCTCTTCCTCCCTTGCAGCGCACAGCACCCCCAGAGCCGGCCTCCTTCAACACGGCAACAGCAGGACCCCCTCCAGCCCTGTTCCCTTGGCAGCGTGACACCAACAGCGAGCAAAGGCGCAACAGATACAGCGACAGCGGCAGCAGCAGATCTGGACACCCCTTGTCCAGATCTGTGCAAACTCCTCCGACGAGCACCAGATCCCCTCTACGGTGACTCGGCAACACCGCCAACAGGCCAGCCAAGTCCCCAGCAGACCCGGACAGCAACCGACAGTCTTGGCACCCTCCAACAACGACTCGGCAGCCGAATCCAGATCTGGACAGCAGCAGATTCAGAACTGCGCAAGTTCGGGCGAGCTGGTCGTTCTCCCGATCCACGTCAGACCTTCGCCGGAGACCAGCACGGTGACCTTCTCCACTGTCTTGGCCACCCCCCCATGCAATCCGTTGGCGAGGAACCGCACCACAGCGACCACGGCAGCGACTCGCCCGTCGACGCGCACAGCAGATCCAGATTCGGACCCAGCAGCACAAGCAGCGGGCGAGCGGCGATTCCAGCCCTTCCGGCGAGCGCGAGACCTCCAGATTGCAGCCAGGTCTTCCCCAGGACCCTGGCTACCGTCCTATGCAGTCCGACAGCGGAGAGCGGCGCCACGGCGACCGTAACGGCGACTCGCCCGGTAACGCGCAGATTCCCCAAGGTGAGTGTTTACTCCTTTCGGTTCCGTTTCTTTATATGTAATTGATTATATTTTGATTTATTGTGTACATAGAATAATGTGGACATCGTGTATGTTGATATGTGCAAGAGAGGTTACATATACATATTTTATTGTGTGGGAGATTAGGTTTCAGTGTAGCTCTGATTCGGATTGACAGAGCTTGGTTAGTCGACTTGCCTATGTTATTAGTCGACTAACACCTCTGTTAGTCGACTAACCCCAGTCCCTAGTCGACTAGTATAGCTTCCAGGATAAGTGTTGAGTCTCTGTATTTCTCTGCTGGTCGACTTGGACACCTTTAGTCGACTAGCAGTTGGATTAGTCGACCTATCCACTTGACCTAGTCGACTAATGTTGACCTGTCAGATTGTGTAGCCCTTTATTGGATTGTAGACATTAACCTTGGGTTATGTGATGGATATGGATGGATTGTAGGTGACCTCTAGAGATATATATTGGTGATAATGATTCAATCATGATAGATCTTAGCTGCATGTACAGGATATATTGTCGTGTGGGGATATCATAATTGATCTTAATAGAAGAAGGTACTGTGTAGCCTTATGAATCAGATATAGTTTGTCAGAGTGAGTAGACTAGTACTGATTATGGACATATGTTAGAACAACAACTATTGCATCTGATTACTCGATGTGTATTGGAACAAGATGATTATAGAACTATGGAATATGAATTGGTTGTAATGACTTTGGATTGATCTGGGACTTATGTTATTTGCATTGAATGATGATCTGTAATTGGACATGACTTATTTAGATGAGTATTTGAGGACATATCAGATATGACTGGATTAGTGGAGTTGTGATTTAGATTGATCTTGAGTTAGAAGTTATCCAGAATCTATATTCCTTTTTTTGGAGCCTGACTGATATTGAGATAAGATCGACATTGTTGCATTTGGGATCTGTCAAATGATATGTCATTGATGTTTGGTATTAGAAGTTGCTATTCTACATTGCAGTTGATCGAGGACATATTGGATGTGAACTTACCTTACTAAAAGATTATGACTACTGGATTGGTACATGAACTTATTCGAGTTGACTGAACTTGTGTTATAGATGATATTGGATTTACATTCTTTATGGTTAAACCTGATATGCATTAAGATGAGCTGAATATATTTTATGTAGAGGACTTTTCAGATTTGATATTCTTTTATGGGTGATGACTTATTCAGATATTGATATGGTTATTGATTACTTGATTCGTAGAGATGAGTTACAGTGATAGCGATCTATTTGATATCAGTGATGTTGTACTTCGAGTTACCAGATATCAGTTATTAGTTTATCAGTTATTGGCGAGACTGTTTGTTGGTGATCATAAGATATGTAACTTCAGAGCTTATATGAGTTGGTAGAGATGTATATCGGCTATTGTTATATGCAGTACAGGCATATGAGATATTGACTGGCTATTGAGTATTATCTAGTTATGTTGTTGTATGGATTCATGTTATTGAAAGTTACTGGGAAAATATTGTCGGACCGTAACACATTCATTGTTATATTGTTCTACCGTTTACACGGTATTATTGTTCACATTGTTATTGTTACATTGATATTGTTATTGTCACTGTATGGTCCCAGTAATTGAAATAATATGAATATTGATTGATATAAATAATAATGTAAATTGACAACTTACACTGGGATTGGGGAAATTGATGGAGGAGACAGCGTCTGTATTTTGGGTGGACCTAGGATACAGGTTGCGCAGCCGAGATACGGTTCCACTGCAGGGTTCCGGGGGATGACTGACATCCCGTATTGTCCATATTGTCATTGTTATTGACACATTGATATTGTTATTGTTATTGACTACCTAGCGGTAGGACCTGGTTCAGCGCTAGGTGATTGGGCCGTGGTTCCGGGTATGTACGGAACCCACCTAAAGTATGGACAAAGTCTCTTCCATTGATTTCAATCACTTAGGACCCTGATTGACACATGTAGTAGGCGTAGTATGGGATGCGTTTATTACAGGTGGCAATTGGTGTTCGCTGACATAATAAATGATAATGAACTGTTAATATATTGGGACTGACCACAAGCACCTGATTGTACATTTATATCACTGTGACAGACATATAACTATAACCATGACTGGATTGTATGCCAACCTAGTGACATGTGATAGATTACACGCCTTGACATTGATTGCATATTTACAGTTGTGCCATTTGTCTGCTACCTGTATTCATGTTGTTATCATATGTATTACTGTTCAGTTATTTATTGTGTTATTTAGTCTTTCTATCTGCAGTTGTCCTTATTATTATATATGCACATGGTTTCTTCTGCACGAGCTGTTTCCCCTTTACACACACACTCATTATGGTCGCGTTCTGACGACCCTGGATTTGCACGTCCAGGTATTGGACGATTGTTTCTAATGTGCAGGTGTTTGATGAGGCGGTACGCTTTACGAGGAGCTTGGGTCCTCTCCCTTGATTCTGGTATACTTGCATTTCATTCTTGTTATTATTCTTTGATTCCTGTATATCACCTTTAATTTCTATTCAGCTGTCATTTTCTTCCCGTTATTCATTGCTATCATGTGTGGTCTTATATGTATTACTGCAGTGTTCATGATCATATGCTTCCGATTTATAGCTTGTTCAGGTTACAATTTAGGCTTAGCGCGTATACAAGGGGTATTTTACCTCGCGTATATGCGTCGCCATAACGTCTCCGTATCTATAGGATCGGGGCGTTACAGATGCACATTAGCACAACAAATTGAGTGATTGTATTTGTTGTTGTTGTTGTTGTTGTGTTACAAGAAGAGGGAAATGGCACCGGACAAATCAGAGCTCTCCCAGACCTCCACCCCTCCCCCTCTTCCCGGCTCAGAAACAACCGATTCCCTCCCCCTTCCATCATCCTTATCCTCCCTCTCGCTGCCGCTTCCTCCCCGTCCACGAAATTTCTCCGGTACCTCTTCCCCTCAGCAATCCCCTCTTCTCATCCTAGTTTAGCTGTTGGACAGAATTCTAGCAAAAGGACTGATTCAGTGTAACCAATAAGGATTTGAGGGACTAACGAATAATTTATAAGATTTGACAGGCTAATCCTAAAATAGTATAGATTTTAGGGACAAATATATAAAAACTTCTAACAATATTATGGCAAAGTCGACATGAGACCTTTATTTTTCCATCTAACTTGTGACCGATGGCTGATTCACACAGTTGGATCAAGTGCAGAAAAGCCATGAACACAAGCTAACGTGCAACCATAAAAAACTACTACTAGTTTTTTTTTTCCTCATCTTCGGTCTGCAAAGTAGAGTTTCATATATAATTTCAATTTTGTAATTGATACACATGAGCTCAAATAACAATATTAATAACAGCAATTAAATTATGTAATCCATATACATGATCCTGTGAGGATGACGTATTGTATAACCATAGTACAGAAACAATTTCAAGAACAAACACAAAATGATCAACAGCACCTGATCAAACCAACCACCAGATTTGTTTTGCAAACGGAACTGAAACCTGCGATAATATCCAGAGGGAAAACTCATTCTCTTGTTGGTGAGCTACTTGAATATGTATGTAGTCGAGCGCAGCTAAGCAGCAATTGCAGCGGACACGAGGACACCACGACTCCTTGATGAATTCTGACCACAACAGTCATCAAGCTCCCTGGGCGTACATAAACCCGAAGCCCATTCTTCATAAACAGAGTCAGAGACATCTTCTGCTCGACTCGATAGCGAGGGACCGGCTGCAGTCGATGCCGCAGCAGCACGGCCGAAGCAATCGACTTCATCTGCAAGTAGGCGAGGTCCTTGCCGAGGCACGTCCTCGCCCAGCATTGAACGCCACAAACCTGTACGCATCCTTTGACGCTCAAACCTATCCCCCCGCGGCGACAGCCACCGCTCCGGCTTGAAATCCATGCAGTCCTTCCCCCATATCGACTCCATCCTCCCTACCGAGTAAATCGAGTAAGTGATCGCAGACCCAGCCGGCACGAACGTCCCATCGGGCAAAGTCATCGGCCACCACGTACTTGGAGTCCTCCGGCACCGAAGGATACAGCCTCAGCGTCTCCGCCAACGCCGCCTTCAAATACACCAACCTCTCGAGCTCTTCAAACATGAGAGGCTCCTCCACCCACTTCCTCCTGTCCGGCCCCCGCGTCCCTCTGAGCACACGATGCAATCTCACCCACAATCTTCTCCTCCGCCACATCGGGCCGCTGCATCACGGTCCAAAGAACCAGCTGAGTGCCACCGACGACGTGTCTCGGCCAGCTAGCACGAAGTTGAGGGCTATCCACTGCAAGGTGGAGGTAGGGAACGCCTTGCCGTTCCCATCCTTTTTTCTTCATGAATCTCGACAAAAGGTCATCTGACGGCGTCTCCTTTCCCGATGCGATGGCCTCCGTCATGTAGCGGTCCACACCTCGAGGCTCCTCTTCAGGTTCTTCTCCGTGCCGAGGCCGAGCGCCTTCTTGACTCGCCATATAAAGCTCGGGAAGAGGAATCGCTGTAATGTTGCCTCCGTGGCCGCATCGAACGCGCTGGCAAAGGGATTGTCAGGGAGATCAGGGGAGAGTGTTTCAGGGTCTTTTCCGAAGGTCAGACCGCAGATATTGTCGAAAGTCAACCGTAAAAGGAGATCCTGAAGGTCAACGCCGTTTCCAGCTCCGGCATTGTTGTCACAGTGGTCCGCTAAAATGCGCCAGAGTCGGGTCTTGATAGACCGGTTGACCCACCGGGCCATGGCCTGGCGGAGCGTCCGTGGTGAACTCGAGGGCGGCGGTCTTCCTCTGGATGAGCCACGTGTCGCCGTCGGAGTTGAAGATGCCCTGGCCAAGAGGTCGTGGAAGGCCGACTGCCACATGGGCCCTTCGGGTAGTTGTCGAAGCGCGTGCGGAGCACGTGCTCCAGGTTCCTGGGGTTGCACGTGACGGTCACGAAGCCGTGGCGGCGGCGAAGAAGGGCAAGGGGAGGATGCAGGTCTGGTAGGTGGCGGCAGCGCCGGTGGAGCGGAGGTTTTGGGCTATCCAGTCGTGGATACGGGCGCGGTTGGAGATGAGACCCGGTAAGCTGCCGACGAGAGGCCAGACCCGCGGACCGTCAGGCTTCGGGTCAGGACCCAGACCACAACAAATAGGCGGATGCAACGGCCACTACCAGCGCTGCCACCACCATCTCCATGGATTGGCACTTGCTGATTTGTTCGGGTCGTGTTCTCTTCTCAAAATAAACTGAAGGTGTGGAGTTGGAAAACGTGCTTGCTGAGATGGCCGTATCAATGCTTGTTTCTCTCTCCCTCCCTCTCTCTCACTCTAATTATACCACATGAAGTAGATGGGAAGGTAAGAATATTGTGTGCTTAGTTTATGAGTAAGCATGCACTCACCCATCTACTGACTGTTTTAGAGAGTTTTTTATTATAGGGAATAAATTTTGGACGTTTTTTTGCAAGACAAGAAATAATTGAAGGAATTAAAGAACATATATAATATAATCTTGCTTGATTTTTAGTGTTTGCTTGTTCATTTGATGAACCTTTTATCCACGAAGGTATTGAAAAAGGTTTGAGACGGCAACACGTGGGCAAGAAGCTTCTGATTTGAGAGTGATGCAGGTTGGAATCGGTTCATCCACCGGAAGAAAATTGAGCTTTCTTCACTAGTTAAAGTAGCGCAATCGGAAGTGTAAACAATGAAGATCAACTGCGCATTCATTGAGGATTGTACTGCAAGTAATGGTACAATTTTCCAACCAGAAGCAGCAGCAAAGGGTGCGCTGTAGCCTCGAGAGAGAGAGAAGAAGAAAGAGGTTTTTGTATAACAAGTTTGTAAAACGCAATGCAAATAGAGTTCACAGGTCGCAAAGATAACAGCTGAAAATTTTCAGGGTGCCGAAGAGAAGCAAAATCCGCTGGATTTTGACTTAGTTCAGCAAATAGACAAACACCCATAAGTGCATGTCTTCACAATTTTCTTTTAGTACAACGAAATATAGCATTTGTCAAAGCAGAGAAAATAATAATAATAATAAATCAATGAAAGCGTCAGATTTGGCTGACAATCTGTAGCCTTTACGAATGTAAAAGTAAATTATAAACAATTAGACAACAAATGGATTATAATTGCTGCTCCATCTGTTCA